>VZTG01003614.1:179427-208807 GCA_013397845.1 Melanocharis versteri | reverse complement strand
TTTTTTTTTTGCCAGAGCTAAAAAGGGTGAAATAACAAGTAGATATGAGGCAAAAAATGTTTATATATATATGTATATATTTCCACATCATTTTCTTTAAGGTTACATAAGGTTTTGTATTAGAAGTTTTTACTGTAACCTACCATTCCATTGACTGAAGAGCAAGAGGTGTTGCAGGATCACTCCCAAAGAGAACACCAAGGATGGGACATGTCTGGGCCCTGGATTGATTATTAAATGACAGAGCACTGCACTTATATTTTCCACACACTCCAGCCTGAAGGCTCATTTGCTATTGTAGAACCCACTTAATTAAAAGACAAGTGCTATTTGATATGTTATGTGTACCTTTTCATGTAAGTGGAAGATTCCTGTTTACCCTGGCAGCACTTGTTTTAAGAAAATTGTGTAAAGTTCAAACATGAGGAGAAAAGATGGTTTTACCTTTATACACTACACTACAGTGGAAAGTTCAGCACTTGTTCCTGGTATGTGATTGCAGACTTGCTCAGACTGACTTTGCTCCTGCTGACATGGAGAGAGGTCTCTGACTGAGTGCAGCATGAGCAGAATTAGGTCGTGACTGAAATTTGGGAGAGTCTGACTCTGCTCAGCTACAAATGGAAGAACATGTTCAAGCATGCAGTTCCCAAAGGCTCAGAAACTTCATGGCAAAGCTGTTGAAATGGCATCTTTCTAAATACTGAAAATCAACAATGCTTTATTTTCCTCCTCTTGTCTGAAAACTGCTCTGTTACTGACATCAGTGTTTTTTATTTCTCCTTTCAAGACATCAAACATTTATTTACTAGGACAGCTTGACACAGTCTGACCTTCAAAAGGTGTGCAACTGATTTTGAATCTTTTAATATTAGCTCAAAGAAGGAGGAGCAATCTTTATGAAACATTTTCACTTTGTCCTATGATTACTTAACTGTTGTATCTACTTGGGCATCTTCTTGTGAATTTACAGATTAGTTTTGTTTTTGTTGCAGAGGGAAATAGAGAAAATTGTGGCAGTTGCATGGAATATCTTTCAGCCTTTTCTTTTTGGTTTAATTGGAGCAGAAGTATCCGTTACATCTCTTAGGCCTGAAACCGTTGGTAAGATCATTCACAAATTATCCAGCTTTCATTATTGGCTTTGAAAGAATCTCTGTTAAGAAATCTAAAACAAAGCAGACTATGGCTGACTCAAAAAAACTCAAAAAACAAGAAGAACCTATGCACAAAAGTACTGAGAAGTGTTTGTCTGTTGCAGGGCTCTGTGTTGCTATATTAGGCATTGCCCTAGTTGTGCGAATCATAGCAACGTTCCTGATGGTGTCTTTTGCTGGGTTTAATTTCAAGGAGAAGGTATTTGTCTCACTGGCATGGATTCCCAAAGCCACTGTCCAGGTAAACAATCCAACATCACTTTCATTCCAGGCTAAATCTATTTTCTTTAGCAAAGCTCCCTGTAACTAGCACAGCAGTAAGCAGGGAAAGGTTCTGCTCAGTGGCAGCAGAGTGTGGTATATTGATGGTTCATATTCTAAAACACTCTTAAGTCTGCTTGAAAAGTGTGTGGAGAACCTTCTATGTGCAGGTGTTTTGCTTGCATCCCGGGTTTACTCTTAATAATGACAGTGAATTTTGCATATACCACAGGAAGTTTAACAATTTCTCAGCCATTGCTGATTATTGTGCCTTCGCATACGGATTCTGAGAACACTCAAAACAAAGGTAAAAGCATTTCCCTCTTACACATGAAGTGTCTGCAAGGACAGTCACATCAGAGACTCAGAATGGGTTTCAGTTTGTGATCATTTTGGTAAAGAGAGAGCCATATTAATAGAGAGAGCCATATTAATAGAGATGCCTCAGGCTGGCTACATTCCTGCTCCTTTATTTCCGTGATTGTCAAGTCATTTAGACTTTGCCTCAATAGCATGATTACTAGCAAACAAAAGTTAGTAATCAAAACAGGCAAGGCTTATTACATGATCAGTGGATTAAATTTTCAGAAGCTGCCACTAGCTGACTACTGTCAGGACACATTCTCAAAGTGTGGCATTTTAACAGCTGCAAGACACAATATACTGGCCCATTTCATTAATCACACATTCTCCAGAAATGTGGATAAAATGGCAGCTAAGCAATGTTCTTCACAGGAGGAAACCACACAGATAAACTCATTAGCTTAGGAAATTCCAAGCATAGTCAAGTGAAAATTGTCCTCATAGGTGTAATATAATGTTTACTTTGCTATGTGTGGCCTAGAATTGAATGGGTTGAATGTACTAAAAATGTCAAATTTATGCGAAGCGTTGACTGATGATAGGTCCCCTTTTTTCCTCATTCAGTGCCTAAGATTACTTGCTCCATCTCAGCAGTATTTTCTTCCCTGCAGGCTGCAATAGGTTCTCTTGCCCTGGATACAGCAAGACGACATCAAGACGAGCAACTGGAAAAGTATGGAATGGATGTACTGACAGTAGCTTTCTTGGCCATCTTGATCACTGCTCCAATTGGAGCCCTGGTTATCGGCTTGGCAGGGCCCAGGCTTTTGCAGAAGGCTCAGACAAATAGCAAAGAGGATGAGGAAGGTGCTGAGGTTGGAGAAGAGGCAGAGGCCTGTGAACCTTCGTAAGACAGACAACTCCAGCAGTCTGGTCCTTCAACCCTGATGCTTTTGTTGAGTAAAGATGGCGTGTCTCTAATCCTGCTGGAGGAAACTAAAACTGTCAGTTACCCATGCTATTTTTAAAGCAGCCCTGGTGGAGTTCTGTAAAATATTTTTATGTGATGATGGTGCCTTGAGATGAAATAGCTGAACACACAGTGAATAAGATGACCTGGCCGTGAGTCACTGAGAAGTTAGAAGTCAACAGTTACTTGAAATGTGTGGGTGGTGAGGCCAGAGAGAGGGTCAGAATTGTTCAGGCATGGAGTGGAGTCATGAAGTGGAACATAAACAGAAGAAAATGGAGACTAATATGAATAATTTCTTGATGGTTGAAACTGGGCTGTGAGATGACAAGTTCAAAAACTCAAAGAAAGCAACTTCCAAGGAAGAGACTGTTGACACATAGTGAACGAGTTCTGCCATGGGTTGGTGCTTCCCTCTCCTTCCCCATTTGTGTTCCAAAACTTGCCTTTTCCTATTGCTGTTCTTCCTCACAGCTGCTGCACTCCTTTGTGCCTTCAAGGGACTGTCAGCTCTGGCCACAGCAAGGAACAGCAAGTGGTACTTACATGCTCAAAGAGACAGCTGAGGCCATCGTGGACTGTGGTAATACAGGTGCTGGTGCTGGCAGAAAAAAGGATGGAGCCTGAAAGTGGGATAAGGGTTGTGGGATGGCTGTAAGGACTGGGGGAGGGTTGTATGAGATTGGGATGGCTGCTGCTTCACCTGCGTACCTCAGCCTTCATGCAATGTAATGTCAAGGGAGAGATGCTGTCCTACAGCCAGGAGTAACCTCTGTTACCAAAATCCTGCTCTTGCCTTTTAGGTTTGGTACCACTTGACAGATACCAGCAAATCTGTCCTCCTCTGTTACATTTTGTACAAGTAACTAGCTCCAAGTAAGTCGTTAGTAACTCCATTCTGAGGCATGAGGTCAGTACAGCATCCCTCAGAAACTGGAAGCTACTTTGTTATTTTTTTGAAAGGCTATTAGATTGTGCCTGTAACTGAGGTGGACAACACCCTGCTGCAGATTTCTACACTACAGTTCACTGAACTAATTTTACAGGATACTGTGTAGAATACATTTGATGGTGTCTAGATTTTAGCATTAGTGAGAACTAATCATTTGTTTTACCTTTTACATATTTAATATGCAAAACAAAAAATGTACAAAAATACTTTTAACTACTTAAATACTTTCTAATATTGACACTGTACTATTTGCAGAGTGTCATATGCCTCTGTATACAGATGAGCTGTATACAGCTCAATATGCATGCCTTTGTAGAAGCCTTCCTCTCCAAGCACAAAGAAAGCTTCCTGAAAAATACTTACATTTCATAGCCTGCAGTTCCAGCACAATGATAAAAATACCAGGAAATTCTCTGATAAGTTTTTCCCTAACAGTTGTCAAGTACATTTAATTTTTCTAACTGTGCACACTGCTGTTCTCTCTGCTTCCTTGGGAATGTACCATCTTTAGTTCAGTTTGTCTCCTGACCTGAAAGGAAGATGTTTTCAAACTGCACCTGATGGGTTTGAAGCTGGAGCAATGGTTAAGGGTGCTTGGTCATTCTTGTGTCATCCCTGGACTTCTGCACCTGTTCTGCCTACTTTACATGCACTCCTGGTGTCCCCCTGGCCCAGTCCTGTTCAGTATCTTTACTGATGATCTGGATGAGGGAACTGAGTCTGCCCTCAGTAAATTCACAGACAACACCAAGTTGGGTGGGCATGTCAATGTGCTGGAGGGTAGGAAAGCTCTGCAGGGGATCTGGACAGGCTGGATTCATGGGCTGAGACCAACAGAATGAGGTTCAACAAGGCCAAGTGCCGAGTCCTGCCCTTGGGTCACAGCAACCCCAGGCAGTGCCCCAGGCTGGGGCAGAGTGGCTGGGAAGCTGCCCAGTGGAAAAGGACCTGGGGGTGCTGGTGACAGTGGCTGAACATTAAATAGTGTGGCCAGCAGGACCAGGGCAGGGATTGTCCCCCTGTGCTCGGCACTGGTGAGGCCACACCTCGAGAGCTGTGTTCAGTTCTGGGCCCCTCACTACAAGAAGGACATGGAGGTGCTGGAGCGAGTCCAGAGAAGGGCAGTGGAGCTGGGGAAGGGTCTGGAGGACAAGTCCTGTGAGGAGCGGCTGAGGGAGCTGGGGGTGTTCAGCCTGGAGAAGAGGCGGCTCAGGGGTCACATAACCTGACAGGAGGGTGCAGCCAGGTGGGGGTCGGCCTCTTCTCCCAGGTAGCCAGTGACAGGATGAGAGGACACAGTCTTAAGCTGTACCAGGGGAGGTTTCAGTTGGACATTAGGAGGAATTTCTTCAAAGAAAGGGTTGTTAAACACTGGATTGGACTGCCAAGGAAGGTGGTGGAATCATCTTCCTTAGAGGTGTTTAAGGAAAGACTGGACATGGCACTCAGAGCCATGGTGTAGTTGACATGGTGGTCATAGGTTGGGTTCGATGGTCTCAGAGGTCTTTTCCAACCTCATTGCTTTCATGATTCTGTGAAATAGGTGTAGTTTTAACAGGAGGTTAAGTGTTTCGAAATTGTAATGTTGGTAAGCCTAACTGATGAGATGAGGGAATATGGTGTTCAGGTTTATCAGTGACTGTCTATAAAATAGTTCTACTAAAGTAAAACTTAAATTAGTTCACTTTTTTGTAAAGTTTTATAAAAAGTAGAATCCTCCCACAGGGATTGCTATGCCAAATTTGGAATGTGTTCACTAACAGAAGTGTGATGTTGTAAGGATTGCAGCCCTTTAAATTTGGACACAACCTTAAGTAGAAAGCAAACCTCTGATGAAGAGCTCTTGTTCGTGATAATCTCTAATACTTCCTCACCAGCATAACAGCATCTCATAAATGGGATTTACCATGTTCCCTTAACCTCAGTGCGCTCTCAATTATACATTAGATCACTTTGACAATTCCGAGTGCCTGAATAAGCTATGCCAATGAAAACTTGTCACCTTTTTTGCTAATCTAAATGAGATTGAATCAAATTTTCTTTCCCTGCCATTTTATGTGGGCATTTCTCATGAGACCCCTTTCCCCCCAGCTTTTATTAAATCTTCAAAAAGTATCAGGTTAGAGCTACTACATAGACCTGCAGGTCTAAAATTAAAAGCTTTAATGCTGTATAATGTTCCTCTCCACGTCTGCCAGAAAGGAAGAAAACACTTGCATCTTTTCATTAAAGGATATATTATATCAGGACTAAGAACCTAAGAGACTGGGTTTTTTAGTAAGTATCATGACAATTTCAGCTGCTTTTAAATAGCAGTTAACTTTGAGAGATTTGATTTCACTTTTTATCATAGATAGTGCGGGTGAATAATGACATTCAAGACCACCTCCCTTTTAACGGAATGCCATGAAATCATTACTGAATAAGGCATAAGTTCAAGCCAATAAAATCATTATGCTACGGTAGTCTCTTATTTGCAGGAAATAAAATTAGAGCACGATGTGCAGTAACTGATAGCCAGAGAGTCCCGCTGTCATGCAGACATAATCACAGGCATAGTGTGGGGGAACTCTTGAGCGTGCTGTTCCAGAAGGTTCACAAGAACCTCTGCAGCAGAAAGTGTTCCCAGCAGCCAGCATCCGGCAGTTACAGCAGGCAGCATATGGGAAAAGACAGAAATTGGCCATCTGCAAGCAGGGAGTCGCACAGGCCAGGGGATGTGATGATAATGTGATTATAATCACTGCTTACTCTCTCTTTTTCAGCCAAACTGAGCTTTTTATGGAATTTAAACTGAAGTCTAAAATTAACTGTGAAACAGTCATGGTGTAATACAGCCACGAAACAATGGATGAGTTTCTGCATCTTGCTTTTTAAATAAAGAGTGCAAGAGATCAAACTTTTGGTCATTTGCACTTCAATTACATTTATTTTGTCTAGTAGTTGCCCCAAGTCAGACACCTTTCTCTAAACCTGTTTTACCAGTTTATTTGTAGTCTGTTATAACTATGTTCAAATTAATAATGAAAAGAAAGAAAAACATTGCTGTTCTTGTAGAGTAAATAGGTGTCACAACCTGCCTATTTCAGTTTCCCCAGATTTTGCATCAAGACTGAAGACCTGGTCCTACTACCTCAGTTCTGGTATTTATTAGCATCTAGGGCAAATTTACTCCTTTGTATGGAGCTTCCCAATTAGATTAGAAAAGCCAGGTAATTGGTTCAGCTTGCTCAGTTGCTGGTGAGATACAGAGCTGTACAGGCACTTCAGCTTTTAGCTATCTATCTATCTCTGTAGACTTTAGATAGATTAGTAAATTCTTTTGAGATTTTCTATAGAAAGTTCTGTGGCCATGAGACAGTATTACTTTGACAGATTTTGAAAAGCAAGGAAATGATGTTTTATCTTGCTTGTGATTCATATTATTATCTTGTGGAAATTACTAAAATGTCCTTTCTGCAAAGGAACTGTGAGTTGCTCTTGCAACACTGCAAATGTGTTCCATTCCCTTACAGACATAAGCCTGAACAAAAAAACTGTCCCTATTTATCCTATAGCCATGTTTGTAGATTGCTGCTAAACTATCTCCTCTAAGAGCAAGTAGGGAGAAAAAAATAATTACATACTCAAGCTGTGTTAAAGATGGAGTCCAGAGGTTAAACCTTACATTGTCCTTCTCTTCAAGGAGCTTTTTGGGAGAAACAAAACCAATGCTGCTGTCTCACTTTAACAAGGTTTGTCTTAATTTGACAGGTTTGCTTTTGATTTCAGAGACCAACCTGTTAGAATACAAAAGTATCCTGATAAAAGCTGGAAGCACAATACAGGCCTGTGTCTAATAAGTCTGCTACAGTAGACTGTGGATTTTAAAGCCTGAAAAAAATGTCAAAGACAGGGCTTTACATTTCACTGTAATTTTTTCACCGAACCCAAGAATTGGGCCTTGGTATTCTATATACATCTGTAAGTGAAAACTGAGTATAAGACACTCACCTTTATGTATTTTTCTCTATTATAAATGTTATATCCTAATACATTTATGGTTTGCTTATCCATTAAGGTTAAGACCACCGTGAAGCATTTAAACAATAAACATTATACCATGGTTGTTACACACATTGTTAAAGAAGGCATTTGACACACAGTCACATCCTAATTTGCCATCTTTTGCTGCAAGGCAAGAGGTTTTGGAACCTAGAACAATAACCATAACAAATGGAGGAGGAATGATCTACCTTAATTCTGCTGCTGCTGCAAGAGCCCTTATGTGAGAACAGCTTTCTGACTTGCTTTCTGTTTCAGCACTGTGGTGATCAGCTTTGTCAACAGCTCTGGGGCTTCCCACCTAACAATGGGTCAGATGAAATGCTGTTAAGGAATGGGTGAAATCTGTCTTCGTACCATTATTTAAAACTGTAGCACGGATCAAATTTTTATTTTTAAACTGATGGATACACTATTTCATAGGAGAGTGAAGCACTTTAGAATAATTAATTGGAAATCTAGCAGTTAGGTAAGTAGTAATTATCTGCATCTGAAATTAAGCCTCACCACAGCAACATTCTGACTTGCCTAAATAATAATTCTGAATTGGTAACAAGCCAGGACAACAGCTCAGCTCTGCATCCTCAGTTGTTTTTTAACCCATTTGTCCCTTGAAAATGCCCATTACAAAACATACAGTCTATAGTGCATGTGAACTTTCAGGAGGCAAATTTGTGTTTCCTTACCATCAACACAGGGCCCAAAATCCAGGGGTAACGTTGGTTGCTGACCTGCTCAATTACCTAGTTTATATATGGCCTGGAAGTGCCAGCACTCCAGCTGGGATGCTCTATGAAACTGTCCAGCCGTGCGGGGTTTGTCTGAGCTGGGCTGCGTTGTGCAAGACAAACAAACTGCCCACTTAGGCACCAGGCAGGCCAGACCTTCAGCTTGCGTGACTTAACACTGATCTGCTGCCTGCCTGAATATATATTCACAAAGGAGGAATTTGGTATCTTTTTCTCCCCCCCTTAAGTACACTTAAAATTGTTCCTGAAAAGCAAAATAAAACATGAATTATCAGCAGAACAAACTCAACAGAAAAGTGCACTTACATCACTTGAAATAGTGACAGTTTTATGATTCCATGTTCAAGAAAAAAAAGGCTTGGTTGTAGAAAGTCAATTTATTCTTGAAATAAACGACTTATTTACAGAGATAAGTACTTTACAGTTTTACAAAGCAGGCAAAATTCTTCTCAGAATAAGGTACCAAAACAGTGACAGATTCATCACTGTCTAAATGCAGTTTATTCCAAAAAGAAATCTACAGCAATCATGAAACTAAATCATACCAATCACATGATAAAACGCTGTCCCTTGCAACTACAACAGTATAAAATACTTTATCAGTCATGATCTAGATTAAGCATCTGCTATACTTCTTTCTTCTTGAGTATTAGTGGACCTACATTATCTCCTGTTAATTCATTGTGCTTGTTGTGGGAGCCATCACAGACAGGGAACTGAAAAAAAAACATACACAAGGAATTAGCATAATTCTGTACAGCAGTTGCATGGTGATTTCTCTGTATCTTCCTATGTCCTGAGCACTCTGATAATGTTGCTAGTTCCTCCTGTGATGTCCTGGTTCAACGTCAAACTCCCTGTCTCCTATCAGACACAGGATACTAAGGAAAACAAACACTGTTAATGGGTAACTCAATTTGTGAGATCCTAAAATAGCTGTTCTTAGACACAAAGTCAGGGACAAAGCCTATCCCATGAAAGAACAGCAAACAAAGCAGCCAGCACAGCTACAAAAGGATTATGATTTATTGTGGAACTAATAAGAGTGCACATAATAAATTTAGTCATTTGCAACCAGGAAGTACTTTTTAAAGAAAAGCTGAAATACCTGGCTGAAGTGGTTAGTCCAAAGTGAGAATAGTTGAGTGAGCTTCTTCAGTTCAGGGCAGACTTTTTTTTTTTATTAGAAAAGGAAAGCATTGGGTCCAGAGAGAACAAAACCAGAGTGTGGTCAGGACATTCAAAATTGAATCAGGAAATGAAAACTGAAGCTAGATGAAATATACTTATTTACATCTAATTGATTTGGGGAATATGGACTATCCCAACCAGTCATCTCACTGCTCTGGATGAGACTGGAATCTCATCAACACAGGCCCAGCCTTATTTTCATTCTAATATGAACAACTTTCTAAGGATTGTATTTTGCAAAGTAAGAGTAGTTATCTTTTATTTAGTTGCAATGTATTTCCAAATAGTAAAACAAGTATGCTTGGTTTTATTCTACTCACATGTGGTCACTCAAAACATTTCTAGAAAAACCCTACTGTGTTTTTTTCAAGTTTCTACAGTTGCTTTCTGCATGTACATAGGTCTGTGCCATTCTGCAAAACTCAGGAACATGTTCCACCTCCAGACAAAGGCAACAGCTCAACACAGAGCAATCCACCAGCAAAGCACTGATGACAATATGCAAGTTTCAGTCTCTAATCCTACAGTAGCACAATGTCTTACCGTCTTCGAACGCCAACACCTGCAGTAAGCTTTAGTGAGGCACAGATCTTCAATGTTTATCTCGTTCACTACTTTGGGATTTTCCTTCTGGATCTTGAGGTTAATCAAGCTATCCTTCTGCTGTTTCTTCTTGGGGAGGAAGGGACGAACAGCAAGGTAACCGAGCAAGGCCAGCACGCCGAGGAAAGGCAGTAACCGCAGCCATTCTGAAACTAAAGGTAAGGTGGGATTTAGGATGGCTCTTGACACCCCTCCAAGATGGTGCAGCTTCAGCTACTTTCAAATGGCTTAGGCTGAGGGTATGGAATGGGGCTGCTCACTCAGCAGGGCCCTCAGGGCAAACAAGACTCCGTTGGTGAGTCTCAAGGGAAAAAAAAAAAGACATAGATTAAGTTTACTCCAGCTAAAGTAAAAATCTGACTCCTAAAATTTCATCTGAAATTGAATTTTATCACTCCAGAAGATGATTCAATGGAAGATAATAAATACAAAACAAAGAAAAGATTTACTGAAATGGGCAACCCTAAAGCACTGGCAAAACCTTCACCAATCTTTTTGGTTTTCTTTTTCAGACCTCTGTTTGCTCAGGGATCTGCAACCAGTTTCTACAACACAGAGAAAGAAAGATACTTAAGATCAGTAGGTCAAGTCACAGAAAACTGCTTTTTACCAAGGTAAGGAACTTCTTTCAAGTACAGGTAGAAGATAAAGTACCCACGGCAGATCTGGCTGCCCTGCTACATCATTATAAATCTTCTAGGCATACTGGTGAGAGAAGACTTACTGGACTTTTTAAGAAATGCATCAATAATTGGCATTTATATATATATATAAAAAAATATAGACAGAAGATCTATATATATATAAGGTGGATCCACTTTTCCAGCAAAACATGCTGTGACAATATTCCACTGCATTTTAAATACCATGGTGCACTTAAAGGTTGAGAGCATTTTTCGAAATTCCGGGAGGATATATTAAATTTAAACACTCATATAGAAGGGAGTTTAAAAATATTTTAGGAGAAAGAAAAAAATATAATGAGCTGGAGCACAAATAGCTGCACAAGCACTTTTTAAGACAAGACACTGTAATCAGGTTACTCTTCTAAATTATTTAGGATTAGAACATAGCAAGATTTTGTTCTACAATTTGTTTTTTGAAATTAATATGTACAAGAAAGAAAACACAACAGAGCAGGCTAAGGATGCCAGGTGTGTTATAGCCCTCAGAAAATACATTATTCTGTATAGCTTGATATTATTTGTACTAGTAAAGCACATGCTTAACGCTAATACTTTTCCAGTTAGAATCAGTGGATTTTTCTTTAGGATTTGAATTTTCTGGAACCAGACCATGTAATGAAAATAATTTGTTGGATTAATTTTTTGTTCTTTGTTGCCTTTGATGTGACAGCCACATTCAGTGCATTTATCTGGAAATGTATCACAGCTGCATAAATGCTAAAGGCACTGCAAGAAGTCTCAGCAGTCATTTCCCAACTGCACTTGCAGCAGTCCCTACACACCACAATTCACAACGTTCACTAAGACTCACATTAATCTCTGGTGCTCTTTTCTCAGTTCCTCCAACAAGCTGCAAGCCCTAAATAATAATTAACATTGAGAAATGTTTTCAGCTACACAGAATCCTGAGTTTCCTGGACACCAGTGCCCGTTTCCCTTTTCTATCACTACTTTTCCAGAACACTCCATCAATTCCATCAGGAATCCAAATACACTTTCTGACCTTACCTGAAGGACTGACTTGGAATGTATTTCAAAAGAGAGGAAAAATATTTGGTCACTGAAAAAAAAATCCAAACTTTGTATTTGACCTGATTGTTGACAAAAATGTGGATGTCAACAAAGCTGCTCCTCTGAACTCCAAGATGGAACAGACGTTCCAAGAGGCACACCAGGACCAGGGCATCTATCAACTCATCAAGTGTGTGATGAATATAACTGGGCTGAGATTGACACACAAAAAGGACACGTCTCACCCTCTGATACAGCATCAAAATCAGAACAGTGGTCATGTCTGTGGATGACTCACAGCCAGTTGGGTTCATCCAAGTGAAAGAGGAACATGATAGCTGTAACCTCTGAGAAAGGAAATTAGAAATAAACATGAATAGGATGTACAAGGCTATTATTTAGGGTGGTTATTATTTAATATTTGCACCAAGCTAACTGCTGATAGTTTTGTCCTCACTAGCCAGTAAATTCTGTGCTTACTTCTAATCTGGGAGTCTCTGGAAAGCCACCGATTACATTCATGTGTACACTAATCATAAACTGGCTTGTTATTGCCAAAAGACTGCCTGAAGCTCCTACGTTTAAACTGAAAAATCAACGTGATCATGTTCTAAGGCATCAGATACAAAACACTGTCAGAGATCTTTAGGCTGGGTGAGCAGGGATGGGAGAAACCCTTCACCCAAACTAACGCAATCATGTCTTCCTGCAAGTGTAGACTGCTCTGGTTTTGAAGCCATTCACACCTTCCTGAAGCAGATGTAAGGCAGTTCACAGGACTGTTTATTTTCACAGCTAACAACCCAGAATTCAGCCATTACACTGATTCTGGAGATTCTTTTTATCAGTTCTGCTGCATGGGAAGAGGCAGACTTTGGAGCCAAAAATGGAGAGTAGTGTATTGAACAGGTTAGTCTTCAGACTTGTTTTGGATAGAGACCAATCCCAAAGATAAATCCTGGAAAGTATCAGAAACCAGAGAATTCCAGGAAGCTGAGGCCACGGACATTTTCAAGGAGAGGTTGTCTTAATTTTTAGTCCAACAGTGACACGTCCAAAAACAAAAGAAGCACATACACGATGAACAAAGGTACAGACCAGCCACTGAGAATAAAATCAGAGCAGGTGTCCCTGCTTGTCTTCCATCAACTACTCCTTTAGTATCTTTGACTTATGTTTCAGCTAATTTTTGTGGAAATAACCCTATGCAGACCCAAAAGCAGCTTCTTACAGTAACAGCTCAACTGAAAACCAAAATTTTAACAAGTATTAACTACCAGTCAAAAGGAATATTGGAACTGTGCTTGTATGTTCTCTAAACTGATGACATTCTTCATGCAAATTCAAAGTACTTACTAACTACATTCTTTTCAGAACTAATAAGCAGATCTATCCTGACTGTTTTCGGTTGTTTGCTATTTTGAGGTGAAAGTCTATGCCTTTTTAATGACATCTTCCAGGACAAAAAGCAACACTGGCATGAGACAACACTGTTCATTTCACTGAACTTGAGAAGGGAAGGCTAAAGCAGCTATGACAAGACAGTGAAAGAGGCTTCTGAGCAGCACAGCGTGATAATTCAGATATCCACTTTCAAACCCAAGGTCAAACATTCCTTCCTTCCTCCCTCACTGCTTTTACCTTCAGGAGGTATGCACTGCATGTTAAGAGTCTTTCTCTTCAAACAAGCAGCTTTTCATTCTGGTTTCATAAGGTCACAACAGACAACAGGTGTCCAGATCTTTAACCAGCACACTGTAGAACATCCTATGAAAAAACCAAGGTGCTCCATATACTTTTGGTCTGCTGTTTCTACAACTGATGCACTACAGGAACTGAAGCTGCATCTGCCTGCAAGCTAATGAGAGTTCACAGAAACAATAAAAGAGTTAAGAAAAGACTGCACTGTTCCACATCTGGATTCTGGCCTGCGTTTGCAAATGTAACACAGGGTCTGTGTTACTGAGTGTTTCATAGTGCTGGTCCCTGATTAAGTCCAATAGATGTCACCAAATGGCAAACATTAATGCACTTAAAATGTTTTTAGACCAATGTTACTTCTCACTTTCCAAAAAGAAGCAAAGTATGCCATTTGCCAAAGAATATACTCTGTAATTTGTAGTATTAGCAAACACAAACGGGAACATTAATCTAATTTTCTTTATTGTCTAATAGTCTTTCCCTAATGATAATTCACTGCAAAATAACCTCAGGACTGGGAATCCCCTGCTCTTAGAGGATTGTAACTTTAGGACAGGACAAAGACCACAACAACACAGAAGAGGCAGCACTTGCTCAAGCAATCATTTTCTGAAATGAAACTTAAGACTGACAGCAGCTCTGTGTGCAAGTAAGCGCACGACTCTTCAATGAGCAATGGCGTTTCAATGACTTTCAGTAACCTTTAAGCTTTAAGAGATGGTAATTTTTTAATTTAGGTGCCTAGGATGCATTGTCCTACAAAATCCTTCTCAAAAGTCTCGCTGTGTTACATTTACCCTATGCCGTAACTTGAAGTACCTTGTACAGTTTTGCTTTTTTCCCTCCATTTTCATTCATATTCACCCTGGGAGGAAGATGTATAAGCATGGCAGCGTATACTAGTCTAGCTTACTACTGAAAAAAACCTTTAAACTATAAAAATTTTGTCTCTATAGCCATGTATTTTTAAATATACCTTTGTCTCCTGTTTTTAGAGTCCATCAAAAAAATCACTACGACCTAGAGGCAGTGAATTTTTCAGGTATTCTCATTAAATCCTACCAGTTCTCAAAGCAGTTTCTGACTCAGCTCCTTCTTTTACTTTTGTTTAATATTTTTGGGACTGACATTTCACATGTTTGGTTTATGCTTAAGAAATCAGTAGTTTGCCTCTTGCCCTCCCTCCAAATTCCATGAAGTACCTTGAAGTCAATGGGGTAAATAATGTGACAACAAAACAGTTCTCCCCCACTGATCACGCTATGTTAAAACCCCAAAGTCCTGATTTTGGTCTACAGACCCAACCTTCTAGAGGTTTTCAGAATAAATCGTATTACTGCTACACATTGTGAATACAGAGACTGCACAAATATAATCCTGTTACAGAAAGACATGGTTAGACAAATGAAGCAGTTAAGATACTAAAATATTATTAAGCTTAACAAATTTTAAGTCAACTTGTGGTTACAAGGGCAATGACTTCAGTAGGAAACTGCCAAATACTAGGAATAGGAGAAGCTGCATTGTTCTGTAGTTTGTTTTATCCCCTACCTCCCAACTTTGTAGCAGCTGAATTTCTCTATTTGGTATATATAATTAACAGCTTTTTCATATGAGAGGGTAGTTGTGGAAGAAGAACAGTTAATTTCAAAGAGGTTTGCTCGTTCCTGAGAAAGATAATGGGACTTGCAATCCACAAGCAGCATAAACATGCTGGAAAGAAAGAAGCACTCCAACCTGTCTTTAAATAAACTGTGCCTGTTCTAAATTTAACAATTTTCCAACACTATTAAAGTCATAGTGTTAGTGCTGCAAGATTCAAGGTTGATTCTGCACTTTGAGGACCTTTTCTACTTCTACTTTCTGTGCAGAGTATTCCTTCCTTCTTGTCACCGAACTAATCCTGTCACTGGTCACTGCCTGAGGGCCTGCCTGTGTTACCACACCGAGCCTGGGCACCCAGAGCCTCAGCGTGCAAAGCACTGAACACCCACAAAACTCGCCACTACTCACTTTTCTTGTTCGCTCTGTGACACGGCTGCAATCAATGAACTGCTGTTTTTACTCCCTCACGCAGAAAATGCTTACAAAAATTACTAAATTAAAAAACTGCCCTAACTTCATGTACGTGGCAGGTTCCCCGAAAGAGATTTTTTTTGTTTTAACTCGGTACAGATGCTGTCTTTGACCTGTGAAGAAAGAGGAGGAGGCCGTACTTTAGGCCTCCGGGTCAATCCCAGTCCATCTCGGCGCATGGCCTCCGGCTCGCCGCCGTCGGTTCCCAGAGGAATTTCAGACGCGAAAGTTCTACTCTGTCCCTGCACTTCATCCTGACAGCTCTCCCTGCCCCGCGGGGCACCTACACCTCCTGCTGCAACAGTTCCAAGGTTTGGGGTTCCCCGTTCTGTGACGCGGCCGGGAGACACCGAGCGATGCCCGGCGCGAGGGGCGGGAGCCGGATCCCAGGCGGGACGGACCGCGCCGCCGGGGCGGGAAGGGGGTCCCGCTCCGCGCGCCTACCTGTGAGGCGGATGAAGCCGCCGACGCTCTCGGGCAGCGGCAGGCGCTTGAGGTACGCGGGCAGCTGGACCTTGACGATGCGGGCCAGAGTCTCCAGCACCATCGCCAGCCTCTCCCGCNGGAGCGCTCCCGCCGCCAGGGGGCGCGCGGGCGGGGAAGGGAAGGGAAGGGAAGGGAAGGGAAGGGAAGGGGACAGCTGGTGACTGGGGACGTGAGGGACCGTATTTAATAATATGTGGCTTATGCTCTACAGGTTTTATATAATTACCTGTCATCACCCTGCTGCATTCAAGTTGTATTCCATGTCGATAAATATGGCCTTATAAATATTGAAGTAAAAAGACTGAAAGTTTTTCTTCATGTGAATGAGGTAGGATAACGTGAGTGCTGGGAATTTAATTCCTCTCTTACAGGGAGAGGCCCATCCACCTTGTGTTTGGCAATAATTTGCACAGAACAAGACCTATCACATGTGTCTTTATTTTATTTTATTTTTTATTTTATTTTATTTTATTTTTATGTCTAGGAGACTGGTCATTCTTTTAGCATAGAAAATCCTCCCTATATAGGAAGATGAAAAAGTGGGAAGCATGTAGCCGTTGTGAGTCAATTTAGACAATCCATCCAGACCTGGAGACTCTAACGTTAATCTCTTGGTCGTGACAACACCGTTTGGTTCAAGGTGCTTTGCTACCATAAGTGAATCTACCAAGTGCTAGTAGCATATAGCACAGACAAACAGGAAAGCTGAAGCAGCACAATCCTACAAGACCCATCTCCTTCCTTACATGATTCTGACTGAAGAACAGTTCTCTCTCCTCACTCAGCATACTGAAATCCTGCCATATCTGCCCAAATTAACTGTGCACTTTTCCTGCTGGAAAATACTGGAAGCTACATTTAAGATAAATCCAACTTATTTGTGCTTCTGGCCTATTACTTTTCCCCCTGTGACCCTACATTAACATTTCCTGATGAATCATCATCTATAGCTAGTGGGAATATTCCTGTGATCTCAGAGTATCTAGGTTTCCTACCGCACCGAAATTTATCCATGCAATGGCTGTGTCTGATGTCCTAAGATGATTCCTTCTTGCCGAGGCAGATGCCGGCTATTAGACAAGATAATGAAAGAGTACAACAGGAGGTTTTTCCTGTAAAGATTATACATCAGGTGTCGTGATGTAACCTCCTTTGTGAGGGAAGAATACATAAATACTCCAGTTCTAAATCAAACAACTTCACACTGAAGTTGAGAGCCTCTGTTCTACCCCCCTCCCCACATTCTTCTGCTCTTCCAGCCTTCTCTGGATGCTAGCTGCGATACTGGGAGCACAGCTGACATTTCAGGGAAGCTCCCGAGCCCCGCTGTGCTGCCTTTGATCAGTGCTGCACTCAGCACACTGCGAGTCCATCTGCACATGCTGCAGAGAGGAATTGCCCTCCCTGTGCCCCTCCTGTTGCATAGGGATCAGCTGACATGAGTCATGGACAGGTTTGGTATATCAAAGTCTGAAAGTCATAGATTACGGCAAACCAATAAAGAAAACGAAACCTGAATGAGATTCTTAACCAAAGCGGAAGCGAAAAGTGGTCTTTAGAAATCCGGTTTGAACCAGAGCCCAGGAGATGGATGTTCACCCTGCAATTTGGCTGCAGACTTCCTGTTTGCTCTAAGGTGGAAAATGTAAGCTTCAGGCTTGCTCAGTCCTGCAGGAAGGAGCAGGGTTTTACACAGTAATCCATCTTCAGGGACCACCTTATGGGTTCAGAACTTAAGATTAGTCAACATCAGGAGCTTTAGCAGGCAGGTGCGACATCTTCCCTCTTAGTTACACGTTTAACACCCTATGTGGACCCTTATTCCAGAGGCAGATTACTTCTTCAGGATTTTATCAGCGTATTTTTCAACTCAAATATCAATATTGTTTGGTATCTGGAAAATTTTCTCGCTTTTTTTGTGGGGAGAGTAACATGCAACAATCCATTCTTGTATATTTAGTCTCAGTTTGTGAACTGTTAAAAAGTAGAGATTGCCTCTGCTTGTGTGTTTCATGCTAAATTTGGCCACTGAAACTCTGGTTTTGGGAGGATTATAGAAGTTGCTGTAATAAAAGAGCAGCACAAAAAGCCCAAACATAGATACTTGAGCAGAACCTAGGTCACCTGTACGGAAAGATGAATATTGCTTTCAGCACTAGGTATCCTCTATCACTGGGGTTTTTTATCTAGCAAGAACATTACAGATAAAATGGAGCATGGAGCCCACATGAAGAGATCTCCATTGTTAGGGTTAGCTCAGGTCTTCGACATGGAATTCCCCAAACATCACCCAAATGAGAACCAGCCCATGCTTTGATAAGAATGATAGAAAAGTCCGTGGTGCAGATGATGTTTGGCAGAATTTGTTCTTGTCAGTACAACATAGCTGCACTGGTCCAGCTCACAGCAGAAATAAGCTGGTTGGTCCTGGTCCAACAGACTGAGGATAGATGAAAAGAATCTGTTTGTGTTCCTCCTTATGTTACCCTTCGAAAATTGCTCCGTTTCCCTCTGCCCTTAATTCAGCTGTAAAATGAGATGATAGTTACTGGTCTGTCTAGAACATGTGAGATTTGCAAAGGAGAAGAACATTTATAAATTACAGATATTTATTTTACCGAGTACACAAGAGTAAGGATAAAAGATAAAAGGTTCTGAGGCAGCAGACACACAGTTCTTACATCAGAAAAACAAGCCTAAGTAGCACAGTAATTTGCTCAGTACTCTTTCATGGTAATGAGCTTTTTTATCAAGAGGATGTCTGGTGTTGTTTCAACCATTTTCTTGGAATTGGTATTGCCATTTTCCAAACAGACCACCTGGAATAATCTCTGCAGCAGGCTAAAGTACTACTGCCAACTAAAAACTACACTGCCACTGAAGGGCTGGCTTCTGTGATCAGCAAACATAAGCCTCCAGTCGAGGAGGAAGCTAGATCTCTTCCTTTGTATTCAAATCATTTCACAATGGGTGTCATTAGCTGCTGTTCCTGCTGTATGCAAAGATCTCTCTCTCTTCCACTTCCCCAAAAGCAAGCAAAATCATTACACCCCAGAAGAGCTGTAGGAACTATGGTTCATTTCATGCAATGTCTCCATCAGCTAGTTATGCAGCATCCAAAAACATCCAATTGTCAACGTCCAACTATTAAATAATTGAATCTCAAAAACCAAGCAGACTGGCTTAAAATTGGATATAAGACCACATAGATACAGTTCCTTTCCTGTATTTTATGCTTAAGAACATTGCAAGCAAGTTGCAATTGCACTGCACACAGATTAGGCTTTTATTTCATATTTTTCCATCCAGAGGTTTAGTTGCTCAGAGAAGAAAGGTGAGAGTGTTGTGCTTTCACTTGACTCTGAGACCTGGCACATTAAGTGGCTTCTGTTGTTGTTTATTGAAAATAGCTACCTGTGCATGATGGGCAAAGCGTTTGAGAGAAAAATAAGTTAAGGAAGCAAATCACATTTATAACAAAATCAGTGGGGTTATCTTGTGATAGCATAATGCTCATATTATAAAATTACTACTAAATGAACATGGCATTACTTTCTAATCTAGCTAATGTCCAAGAATTTTACAATGTAACCACTATGTTTTGAAAGGAGGTGCTACCGTAATTGCTTAAGTAACTGCAGTGTCCTACTAACAGCATATATTGTTGAATTTTAAAATTCCCTGAGGCTTAGAATGGCACTTATTGTTGGAGATTGTAGGGAATTAATTTTGAAAAGAATGAAAACAAGAATGTAAAGAAAAATGGCAAGATTTCTAAGAAATTGCATCAGCTTCCAATATGCCAACTTTGTGCATGAGAGAACAGAACAGTAGACACTGTTTTTATTTATTCAAGAAAAATGCCATGCTTTGATCTCTCAGCCATGGGTTTAACACTTTAAATCCTTTCTCTGATTACTACAGCTGGGGAGTGGGAAATGTTACCCATGAGTTGGGTATAAAACAATGCTGAATAAATCCCCAGCTCAAGAAAAAATAAGTGTATTCAGTGTTAACTTCCCAGGTATCCCCAGCCAAAGTTCAGTTACTTTCTACTTACACTGCATGGGTTTTTCCAAGCTGGAGCTGTCTTTTTTTTGAAGCGGTTATCACTGGTAGTAGTTTCTACAGCTGCTCTAACAGTTGCAGAAATAGCACAAGATGAAACTATGAATATCCACTCAGTTACCCTAAGTTGAAACTGCATTTTTTTAAAGCACAGAAAGAAACGAGTTGTATGACATAAAACTATTTTAAGAAATATCAGTCAAGTAACACTAACAATGCACAAAAAAGTACACAGTAAATTTAATATTGCAATGAGTTTTAAATTTTGACCCATTACATGAATCACCCAGTTTTTCCATCCACACTAGATAGCTGATCCAGTATGTACTGCTCATGAGGATCCAGAATGATCTGATTGCTGGTCACATACAGACTTGCATAGATCTGGAACTTCATTGGCTTCCAGGGAGCTGCAATTTCACAAGTTTTACTCAAATCAGAGCAAGTATCCTTAGGATTCACTAATATGTTAGTAAGAGACCAGATATGTTATTGATTTGTAGCAGGTTCTGCCTGGTTTGTTGCAATAAACCAGACTACAAAATCCCCAGATTGTCCCCTGGGAGGAAGCTGCAGTGATGGAAAACAGATACATCCTCCCCTTCACTAAAGGACCTAGAGAGGACGAAGCTGACATAATCTGGGAAGTACACAGTGTTAAATGAACAGATGTGAAGTAAAACCACTATCAAAACACTACAAGCTGTGCTCATGATGGGAATTCTGGGGACAAGAAGCTATATATATATCAGTATATTCTCAGCGGGAGACCACTCACCTTTCCTTTTTAAACTGCATTGATCAGGGAAGACTATTCTTGACCAGATAACTGAGGGTATATTTATTCCCTTAGTACTTTACTCCCTTGGCATAAGAGCTGTCACTGAAAGATATTTCCTTCATTTTGGAAGGCAAAGATGAGAATGGCACAAGACTAATTCCTGTGATGCAATGTGCATTCATTGGCAGTGGCTAATTATAGCACAGAAAAACTACCAGCTCCCCTGCCAAGGATAGAGTAGATGATCTCTGCTGTAGGACTGCACTCTGCCCTGAAGTTCTTCCTGTGTCACAATGCCTGGTGACAGTGCAGTGGAACAGCAGTTTGTCATCCGTTCTCAGGCTGCTGTGCAACAACAGCACTGAGGAGATTTCTGAGCTTGGCTCCCCTTTCCAAGGTTAGCCAGGTCGGCACTGACAGTAACCCACACTCATTCTCTGTCATCTCACAAGAAGAAAGAGGAGCAAAAGAAAAACCTCGACCCCAAAACACCATGGCTCTTCCATTTAGACAAGTGTATGTCCAACAGATGGAGATGAAAGCAAGACAAAAGTGGCTATCTTGATTCCAAGGCAATGACATGGAATAGTATTACAGTTGGCAAATAAGATTAATACAGCCCCACTTATGCCTATCTTACTAATGCTTTTTCTTTTCTATTTTTTCTAGACATTCCCCATCCTCTGGACCATAACTCAACTATAGGACAGTGCATTTCTAGATCTACATAGTTGGCTATTCCCTAGATTTGTATGTTACTTCCTCACTTACTTTTCAAGATATTGCCAGAAATTTATATAAATTCTGTACTCCACCCCAGTGCACAGAGCTGTAAGGTCTGTCAATATTTTTTTTATTAAGTTGCTTTCTCTGCTGATTCAAAGGGGAGAAAAGTACATAACACAAAATTCAGGGTATAAATGTATCACCCCAAAATTTACAAAACTTACTTTAAAGAAAATGTAATCCTAATGGCTGTGAAAGGTACATGATAATTAAGAGGCATTCGTGTTGAACAATATGCTGAGACAGTGCTTTTGGAAACTAGGAAAAGATCCTAGTGCCCCTTTTTATTAGAACAGAAAGTCTTTTCTTGAAAGTTAATTTTGTGATAGTGTCTATATCTTGAGAATGTTTTAAACTGCTTTCCCAAGAGGAATTAAATTTTTTTTTTGTTTAGGTTTTTTTTTTTACTTTTGTGTGAGTTATTTTTACAGTTTCAGGGACAGAAATGTTTTGATTATTCAGAAAACAAGTATAGTAGAAACCACTGATGCACATAGTCCCTCAAATTGCCTGTCCAACATGATTTGATACTGTCAAATATCCTGAATGATGAATGGGTAAGGGTATCATTTAGTCTCCAAGTACCCGAGTCCTCCATTTCCGTTGTAGCGGTGCTTTTCTAATATGGGAGCTAAATGGAGATCATAAAATCATTTAAGATAAGCCACCAAGTAGTCAGGAACGAAATTATTTTCTTTGCTGTTATTTTGAATTTAAATTGCTATGACTGAGAAAATGAGTATCTTGGATTCCAATACCAACTCCTTAAGTGAGTGTTTTTCAGGGGGTATTTTTTTTAACAAGATGTTGTCCCATTTTCCAAAGCAAAGCAAAACAAACCAAAAAATTTGCAGTCCTCATTGTCTTTATAAAAGCAAATTCACATCTATTGCTTGGAAAAGCGACAAATCTATGTAAGATTTCTTGAAAACTGAAAAGCATGCTTGACCTTGAAGAATAAAAATCACCAGGAGTACAGAAGTCAGGCTGTCTCTGCTCTGTGTTTTGCAAAATTCTCAGCAACTTGCCAACACGAGGCCATATTTCATGACTACCGTGTGTGTCACCACCCACCTTCTCAGAAATACTGCCCTTGTCCATGCCCCTACCATAATGATGAAATAACTGGCTAATTTCAGTATTGGTGACTTAAGAGTCATCAACAATATTTACCAAATTATAATAAGACAGCAAATAAGAATAATATGCCATCCATCTAAGAGATATATTTGGCTGTAATTACCTCAATATTTGAGATCTAAGTAAGCTCTTGGATACCTTGTGGTTAACTGGAACATACCAAAGAAAAGATCAGGCAAATCTTTAAAGATGAGATTGCTCAAAAGGACAGAAAGAAAAGTAAAATGATTCCTAGTTCCAATGATAGTTGGCTAGTTAAATTGCTTGTCTAAATAAACACCATTTACTCCTGACAGTTTAAAGACAAACAAACCAACCAATCAAACAAACAAACAAAAAAACCCTGAAGTATTTCTGTGGACTTCCTTATTTTCTTAAATTATTAATTTAAGTCAATACACCATCAAACAATTAAAACACAGCGCTCTACAAGATTCTGTAATCATTTCCCCAGAGAAACATAGCATTATTCTGTATAAAACACAATGGAAGAGAGAGAGAAAGAATGTTCAAGAAAGAAAAAACCCTCTAAATGAAGAGTGACAGCAAGTCAACCTGCTGCCTCTGCTGAAGTGCAATGTTTATTTAACTACAAATATGCGAACAATTCACCAGCAGGACTGCCTCAGAAGAAGGAGACACGGCCAGGAGAGGTAGTTTGCTGCGGGCCATTTGTGACATCAATGGTACTAGGGCTCCTAGCTCAGTGAGGGTCGCTGCCCCAGGTCTTCTGGAAACACTGGCTGATCTCTGCAGGGAAATCTACTGAGATAAAAGGAGGTCTATACTTCAGTGTGTGAAGTACGCCATCAGTGTCCTGATTAGCTCAGGCCAACTAATTCCCTGTACCTCTAGTCAAAGAGTGAAAATTGTACTTTGCATGTAGCCGGGCAGGTGAATGGAAGCCTGCACTTCAATCAACACAGCGTGCTGTGACCCCTGAACAGCTGGGCCCATACTGGGGAGCCTGTGAAACACCTTAACTGGCCTGTTTGAGTAATTACCTTTAAGCATTAACATTTTATCTGAACTAGCAACTTTTAAAGCCTATTAGATACACTGGTCAAAGCCTTTCTTAAACCCAAACACTCCTCAAAGGTTGTAGTTTGCTTTGCACATTTGCATCCCAGAACAAGCACTGGAGTAGCAACCGAATTAGGATGGTCCAAATCTGACTAGTAATCAATTACATCAAAGTAATAAAAATAGACGTATCTTGAAAGCGCTCCAGAGAGTCCTTTGATGTCTCCTTTAGTAAACACAATAGGTCAAATTACCTACCACTGAAAACTGCTGTTAAGAGCTTGGTCATTTTCGGCAACAGTGTAACCCGTAGAGACTTAGTCTGCAGTCTGAAGGCAGCCTGAGGGGACAAAAAACAGGTATAACAAGGAAAAGCAACCACCTCCAAAGGCATAGGGTAAAGTAGGTCACCACTAAACACCTTTTTGACAAGGTCTCCAACTGATGTACCCTGGCCTCCTGAAATTGGTAAAACTCCTGAGTTGCTCCAGAGAGGGGCTTTGCCCACTGAATTCAGCCTGTGTTACCTTATTTTAGCAACAGTGGCTAATTGCTTAGCCCTTCACACCCCTATTTTAAGCTGCTATTTTGCCATGAATGTTTATATTATCTGTGTTTATTCAGGCATGTAAAGAATTCATACAAAAGAAGGAAACAGAGGTAGTTAGTAACTGCACGACAACAAAAATTTTCGGTTTTCAAATTTGGCATCATAATTACACCATGCACATGCTCTTCTGACTTTCATGCTTCAATATCCATAGAGCTGAATCAGCACAGAAAATGAACATTCTTGTTGACAAAAACTGCTGGTGACTTGACAAGGATATATTTTTCATCTAGATCAAATGGTAGTTTTGCTGGGAAGAAAAAGGAATATTCTGTATGCATACTAATAAATAACCTGTAGTGATTTTCAGAGATTCTGTTGCTTAGGTCTGTGAAAATATCATAAAGAATTTTATGCTGTCAAATGTTTATTCTTGTAAAATAGCTCTTATTTTCTGGAAGGATTTCAAGAGAAGAGAAAAATCTTTAACTGAAAGAAAGCTGTTGTCACTATGAAGCTAAAAAAGTGCAAAACAATGAAATGCTAAACAAAATCCTGAAGACCAGAAGGTTTTGTGGGGAACTTCAGTCTGTTTATCTTGGTGTAAGTTACTGAAGTGTTCTATGCTCTTGTGAATCCCACATGACAGTGCAAGCCATGAAACCTTAGGATATCATTATTCAACCAAGCACTCCAGGTTTTCACTGGGAGTCATATGTAGACTTAAACACTAGGTCTTCCAACTCCCTACACAGAGCAGCAACAACTTAAAATGGATTGATGTAGGGACTCAGCATTTTGCTCCATGACCTAGAAGTGAGACAAAAAAGCACTTCTAATTCAAAGGAAATGTGGATTAGCTTGGGAATTGTTTCAGTGAGAATGTCAGAGAAGCTGTTGAAGAAACAATGAAAGATGAAGAATTGGCCAAGTTGGAATATCAAGAAAGTTACCTTTTATCTGGTATTTCTTAAAAAGCTAACTGCTGCCTTACACACTGACCTTGGGCTTCACTCCAGATGTGAAAGCAGATTGCTACCTCTTCTTCCTAACAGAGGGAGACATAATGGTCCCAGATGCAATAGCCAGGGAACTGAGCATGCACTACAAAGTCTATAATTGTGACCTGGTCATCCTTTTTGAAGGAGAGAAGCCCCCAGATATGCAGAAAGGCCTGCTGGTCTTCGGAATTTGAAACAGATCAAGTGGAACCTAATGGCATCCCCAACTCCATTTTTTTCCACTGTCTTGTCATGGCACTTGGCAAATTCAGCCTTTTTTGTTGTCGTGTTGGGAAAAAAAAGCCAATGGAACAATCTTACTTTATCAGCTTTGCCCTGTGATCTTATTCTCTGTGGTATCCACTGAATCAACAGGGTCCTCACTAAGGTGAGTTTTGCCCAGATTAAAGAAGGATTTGGCTGCAAGCTTGATTTACAATAATTAAAGGAAAAACAAGTTGGACAGGATGCTGAAGAGAAAATTGAGGCCTGGTAATACATGCAAACAGGGAGAAGCTGTTGTTGTTGTTGTTGTTCAACTTAGCACTTTGTTTTCCAGCAGCAGAAGCTGTTGTGCTCCAAACAGGAACTAATAGTAATCTATTGGATGGACTAGATGGATATCTTGCTTTTGTTGAAGTAATTTTTTTTTCTCTCCTAAAATGGAAAATCTTTTCGGAAAACATTTGCATCTTGTTTCCCCCCCTTCCTCTCAGATATATGAAGCATCCTGTATGGAATGCTGCTTGGTGTCCAGGATACTTGGTTGCTCCGCCTGTTTTGAAGGCAGGTAGAATAGCATGCTCCAAATATAAAACTGGCTGGTCTTGGGCAAGCAGAAGTGAAAAACCAGCATGGATGTACAAGTAACCTACGTTAAACTTTAAACTAAAAGGCTGGGCTGCTTTTCCCTCAAGGCCCTGAGGGGCACTGCTATAACAGTGTAACAAGGCAACCTCCATTCATGGCTGGACCACCTATTCCTCTGTTGGACCATCAGGAAGCAGCTGAAATGGACTGGTGAATCCAGCCTTCGGAGGCTGTTGATCACTTGGCCACACAGGGCTCTGGAACACCATACTTGAAGAAACAAAATTCAAAGACAGGGTTCAAGAGAGCTGGTCTGCTCTCAGTATTTTTGTGCAAACTGTTTATTACCAGGCCACATCTACTGAGCTATTTTGCATAACAAACCTCTAAAAGTCCAACCCAACTCCACTACCGTAGGAGGATTAGACATGGTAATACCTCTCTACAGCCACTTCTGAGGATTAGCTTCAAAAATCAAATTGAAATGAAGCAAACACAAATAGTTCCACAGTAAGTTGCAACACCCTTATTCGGTAACCATCATCGGCGCCTCTTGCATTTTATATTACCGTATGAGGAATCTATGCAAAAGAATATACCTGCTGCCTGTGGTAAAGCTGAGAAACTCTGTATGGGCACATCAATGTATCCAGGTTTTGAGGCCTTACTTACCCAAATATTCCTAGTGAAGTAAAAAATCTATTTGGTTTTATTGATGTCCAAATACTGAGGAGAAAATACATGATTTTTACTTCACAATTGGAGGAAAAAGAGATGTGAGTGAAAAGTATAATGTTCTCCAAGCAGGACTGTGTGCTGTGACTTGCAGAACTGGCCACAGAACTGTGACTGCATGTCTTGTTTTCCATTCCTACACAAGCCATTATTTTTTATTATTTTTCTCAAGTGTATTTAAAGGTCAGTATTTAAATTGGCAGATTTGTTTTTTAAAAATGATCAGCAAGTGCAATAAAGTGTTTGCCTAAACAAGTATACGAAACTAAAATTTGCAAACCTGTTTCTGAGCAATGGCTGTGAACAAGAGCTATCCAATAAATTTGAAATTCTCTTTGGGGTCAAATGCTAATAGAGATATTGACTTTAACACGTAACAAAACTTGATTTACCAGATTAACAATTCCTGTTGTCTTAAATTAGCAGGGAAAATTACACACTGTCAACAGTATGTTTGTGCTGTTCTTAATTTCTTTCATTATACAGAAAAATGTGAATCACAAGTCAAATCAAAAATGTTAATATAAAGTCATATTAGAGGTGATTAATCTCAAATAATTATTATGAAATATAGAACTGGAATACTGCAAAGTATCTAAATCTCCTTGGATGACAAACAATAATGAAGCTCAGAAAGTTTGTGAGCAATTTACAAGGCAGAGGAAGATGTCTGTGGTAGAAAGATAGACACGCTGGTGATTTGGAGCAGTGTAATAGCATCCGTAATCCAAAGCAGGAACAGCAAGGTGTTCCTCAGCAATATTCCTGACTAAGATGATAAGAATGAAAATCAAATACTCTGGAATTACACTTCCTGAACATGCTGTTCAGTACAATTAAAAGAATATGCAGAACATAAGGAGGTTGCTAGGATTGGTTTAGGAGATCATAGCAAGATAACTGGACTTTACAAGTACAAGGCATTGTTTTCTATTTAGCCTGTAAATATCAGCATTTAAAAACTATGGCAGTCATACTACAGTGCTATTTTTAAAAGTAATAAAAAAACCCCATTGCTCTCCTAATTCACAGCTGCCTATTGTCAAGCTTCATACTGAAAATGTTGTTACACAGTAAGCTTTTCTGAATATTCTGCCTTCTCCAAACCAATAATAATTAGTATCCAAGGCAGCAATTCAACTACCACTACAGCACTATAATGAACACAAACTGAGTCCAGTGCAATGAATTTGGCTAATTATGTGGACATCCTCCCTGGACAGCAAATGCCATGTTTTTCACTCTAATATTACAGCAGAAGGGAAGTCAGGCAATCTTTCTCGTTTCACAGAAATGGAGTAGGAGTCCTTCCCCATGTAGAGAACTGTGCATAAACCTACACAATTTACTACTGTCAGAAAAAAGCATCTGGCTGAGAGTGATCTGTTGGCCCATGCTGCACAAAATAAAAAGCCTCCAAGGAGCTGGAAGTGTCGCAGATGCTATCACCTTAAATGAAATAATTATTCCTCACCACTTTCTACAACTACCTAAAAGGTTGTCATGAGGCGGGGGTCAGTCTTCTCTAGACTGCCTGTGAGGGGACTAGAGGAAATGGCATGAAGGTGAGACAGGGTAGCTTCAAATTAGATATTAGAATAATTTTTTTCACTGTTAAGGTGGTCAGGCATTGGAATAGGTTGCCCAGGAAGGTGGTAGAGTCACCATTCCTTGAGATGCTTAAGAGGTGTCTGGAATTGGTGCTGGGTGATATGGTTTAGGGGTTACAGTGGTAATGCCACGTGGTAGTTGGGACTTGGTGATTTTAAAGGTCACGTCCAACTTTGATGATTATATGATTCTCTTCGATGTGTCTGGCCCTTGTACTGACAGTCCACGTCACCGTATCTTACCTTTGGTGATGTTTTTTTCCCCCTATACAGAGACACTTGGCTTGTATCCTCGTGTGTGCCGATACGCCACCAAAGGGAAGCGTCCAGGCCCGTTACCCTCAGACCAGGCCTGCGCTCTTCCTGGGCAAGAGCAAAGCTTTAGCTTCGTCACTCGCACGGCGGCGAACGGTGCAAACCCCATCGCTGTGGGGCCGCCGCCTCGCTCCGTGCCCAGGCGCACCCGCGCCGGCCGCGGCCGTGGGAGCGCCGCTTCTCCCCGGGCGCCAGCACGGCCGAGCCCCTCCTGTCAGCGGGGCGCCGGGCGGGAGGGCGGTGACCCCTCCGCGGCGCTGACAGACAGCTGACGCGCGGAGGAACACCGCGCCGCCGCGTCAGCGGGCGGACCTAGATCCGGCCGCTGCCGCCATTTCGCGGGGAGGCGGGCGGGGCGGGACCCGCTGTCA
>VZTG01003614.1:0-178363 GCA_013397845.1 Melanocharis versteri | reverse complement strand
TGATGGTTTTTTATTATGGTTGTTATTTATTAAACCTCTCCCAGGTTAAGAAGGCTCCCCGCGTGAGATTGCGCCTGGGTAGGTTTAGGTTTTCTCGGCAGGTTTGAGAATTGCTGGGATGTAATGGCAAAACGCGATGGGAGTGCAGCGGCGTTACCGGGAAGTCGCTGTTGGTCTGTGCTCCTTCCTACGCGAGCTACGTGGAGCATTTACGTGTTTCAAGAGCTTAGAGGAGTTTCTTGGTCATCTCATAGCCTGCCAAGATGGCAGAACGTCAGTGTGTCCTGAAATCGGTGAATTTCGCTGCATAAAACACCTTTTGTAGACAGTGTGTAAACTTCATGCCGCCTGTCAGTCTCGCTTTAATTTCACGCAGTGCTTGTGGTCATATTTTAGACGAAACAAACGTTTTTTATAATGTTTTTAGTGAATGGATAGTACTGTTACCCTCTAAAATTTTGAATCCATTCTGTATAGCTAGTTGAATGGATTGTCTTTGAGTTATGGCTATGCTCTGGCAAGAATTTCAAAACAATTCCTTTTGAATCTGCCATCAGAACTTGTTCCCTGTATTAGTGGGTGATATCACTTGAGTTGAAACACAGCTAGGATACTCCCTGGTATGCTTTGTCATCAACTCATGCTTATGAAACACGTTCAGGCGCTGCAGGTAAGAATTTATTGTCAAATGTAAACCAACACAAACCCCCACTTACATAGTAATCTGGTGGTCAGAACCTGAAAACATTTCAGCGTGACTCTTGAACGAATAAGTCATCTCTCTGACTTCATTCAGGGTTTTGGCCTGTTGTGTGCAGCCTCTTGTCCTGCATTGGTCCTTACACTCTATGGCACTGTGCAGTAGCAAGGTTCTTCCTTTACCTAGTGCTAGAGTTTAGGATTGGGAAGATTGTTGACACGGTTTTTTCTTTTTTGCCTTTTTTTTTGTATGTGTGTTTGTTTGGTTTTTTTCTGATCAGTTTAATCACACCACACTACAAGATACACTTGCAAATTCACATAGAGTTTGCAGTTTTGATTTTTGTATTTGCAAGCCTGGAAAGTGAGCTTTATTTGTAGAATGAAATCATTCTTTGCACGTTGCTTTCTTTCCTCTGCTGGTTTCCAGTATGAATGTTTATTGGGGCTGATGCTGACATAAAAAAATAGCAGGACCAGTTCTGTAACGAAATGGTTGTGAATGTAGTTTTAATCCTGTCAACTGGTAAAGCCCAGAGAGAATGGCATTGTCACTGGTAAGCTGGGATTCCCTGTCTTCCAATTGCAAGATCACAGATCAGACCTTGGAACTCTCTGCTTCCTTGTAGTGTGTTGTTTGCAGTAGATGAGAACAGGCTGAAGAGAAACCGGGACCTCAGAACATTGTAATCACACATACCCGATTTAGTTTGTGTTATTACTTCTCAGGGCTAAAATTCATTGTCTCCTGCAGCAGATGACATCTTGAATCTGCCAGTGAAGGTATTTTCAGTCTGTTTGGCTGACTCCCTCTTTGTGGACATGACATATCAAGCAAAACAACATTTTTCGTTATATTGGGTAGATTAGACTTTGAGACTCTGTTAGTGTGTGTACCTTTAATCTGAAGTCTGTTACACATTCAGAATACAACCACTCTTAAGAAATAACTGGCAAATCCTACTTCTGATTTGAAAATGAAAGTAAATAAGTATATATGTGTGGGGTTATCTACTTCTGGAACACCCCATATAAAGCGCTCCCCAAACTGAAGTAGTTGTCAGGTACACAGCCAATCCCAGAAAGATAATTGTTATTCTGGAGTTTGTCGTGGCATCAGTGCCATCTGCTCTGGGGGCAGCTTGTGTTCGCTTGGCGAAACTCTGTCCTTGATACGGCTCGCTTTGCAGTTGTTTTATGATAACAAGAAAGTTCTTTTCCCATGGAGTAATGTGAACCTGCATCTTAAAACTGAGTGTTTTCTTTCCTGAGGGTAAAATTTTTCCCCAAATTTTTTTTACTCCTCAGAATTGTCAAGAAATTTGCGTTGATTTATGAGCATGTATCTAAATGCTTGGTGCATGCTGTGGCACATTGTCTTGGTCTGAAGTGTCAGTGATGCCTACTAAAAACACATCCTGTAATTGCTGCAGCATGCTGGCACTTCCGCTTCAAATGATGATGATCCGGTAGCAGAGAAGCATTTATGTAGGAGTAGGGAACCAGGAATGCGTAAAATTTGGAAAACTTAGAAATGTTACATCATTGATACACATCCATTTTATCACTGCTATACACATCCATTAAAGTGAAGTAATGTAAGTGGCCTAAGTGATCTTGATAGGCTAAAAATAGAATTAATACAGGAGATGTATGCATGAAACGTCTCTTCGGTGTAATCCTTAAGAAAGGTTGTGCCTGCTGTGTTTTATGGCTGTTTGATTAAGCGTAGCACAAGCCAGCATCATTATATTGGAATAATTTATTAGAAAATCTTAAATGGAGCTGGCATCCTGGAAGCTAAAGGCTGAAGGTGGCAAAACCATTTATTGCTACTTAAGTACAGATAGAAGGCTTCCACTGGCAGTGGTGGAGGCTGAATAGCTATTTTCCTCAGGCCATAGCCTCCAGCCCTGTTCCTAGATGTATAATTAATTGCAACTTTAACCTCCCTTCTCCAGATGCTCATAGTAAGAAATGCTGCTAACCCTGGAAATGCAGTATTTTTGAGATATTTGGTGTAATGTGCATCAGGGAGGACTGCATGGAAATCTGTATTAGTTTAACCGAAGTTGAAGAGTTACAAAGCCTGCTTATTACTTTATTTTTAAACTGCTACTTTTTTCTTTTGAACTCGGTTTGAAATTTTAAAAAATACCTATATAAAGCTGGTTGGAATTAAGTTTTCTTCTCTGGATGAAACCCACAACACTTTTGCAGGCAGTCTTGAATTTTGTTTGCTGGGATTTTTCAAAATAGTTGAATAACTTGAAGTTATGTGATTGAACTCATGCTTTGAATGAATGTCTAGAAATAAGTCTGGATTTGTATGTTTAGGGGCTCAGAAAGTTAAGATTAGCTAGCTAATGAAATTCAGTTGATGTAGGCTTAGTTGAAATGCTTTAAACCTTTGTAAATGCTCTCTCTATGTATTGAATTACCTTTTTTACTGTAATTTCACCTTAACTATTGTGAATATCCAGGGCTAGACTAAGCCCTGCCTCGGGTAGGTAATTCAGAGCAGCTATCGCACTCAGTGGTTAGAAGGGTCACATTGAGCCAGAAGGCAGTGGTTGGTTTTTAAATAGTGATACTGCAGTAATGGAGTTTGGGAGGCCCTAGTATTGAAGAACTTAAGTATTTTTTGAAAGTCAGAATAAAATATTTAGCATTAGATGAAAGCTGTCATCAGTTGAGTTCTGTTTAAGATTTAGCTTATCCAAATAGAAGTGACATTTCTACTATGAAATTAATATCATAAAAATGAAAATAGTGTTTCTTACTGGGTAGGTTTGGTACTCTGTATTGAAGACCAGCATTTCAATAAAGTATTGGATGTGTTTTAAGAACTGGGTTTTTTTTTATGAGAGATGAAAACCAATGCTTCCTTAGCTAGAAAGTTTGGACTGTGGTACCTTAAAGATTTCTCTTTTTAATTGAACACAGTGCTTGTGGAACAAGTTCCCAGTCAGCATAGAACTTTAAATGTGTGCATTGGAGTGGGAAGTGAATGGGGATTGTTATCTCACTTAAAGTGATTTACAGAACTTCAGAGATCAATATTGCATTAGATGGGTACTTCTTGCATACTTTAAGAGTCCTCCAGTATATCGAGGATTTAGGTGGGATAATGTATACAGAGTAAAAAGGTTGGCCAGCTCTTATGATCTTTATGGTCATTCCAGCTTTTAGAGATCTGGTTTTGAAAGTAAGTCCGTGCTTTTGCTATTATTCCTCGTGTGAGTTTCTTCTACTGAAGGCCTGATGTGGAACTCCACAGAAAGAGCTCCCTTCAACTTCCCGCCCAGTCTGTACCCAGTTCTGAGGCTTTTCTCTGAGCTCAGGGTTAATGGGGAAGGGAGTGGAGAAGGATGTAAACAGCTGTAAGCAGCAGCTGGTGGATACTGAGCAGTGAGCCGCCTCTTGCCAAAGGCATCTCTCTATTCCTTGTGGAGGCCAGTTCCAGCCTGGTGTTAACCCCCTACCCGTGGATGTGTTCTCTGCATCCACTGGGTTGAACTTCTGGAGGAGAAAGAGGATGGAGGTTCTTAACCTTCTCTGAGATGTCAAGTGACAGCTGGTAAGGAGGAGTGGGGAAGGGTTGAGCTTTTGTGTCATTCAGATTAGTGCATTGATACGTCATCCCTGATAAATCTTTCTGTTGCAAATATGAAGGTTTTGCCACTTTAACTGTCTGCCTGTGCTCTTGTGTAGGTCCCTCCCCTGTGCATCAGAGCTGGCAGATGGGAACTTGCGGTCTGCACATCAGCATTAGGTCTGATCTCTCAGAATAAGCTGACTTTTGCTGATGGTTTTAAGCTAAGATGCTGTAGCTTACATTGGAAAGGCTGAGTTACAGACATTCTTTCCTGTGATTGATTTGCTGTCGTAACCTGACGGTAGAATATGCAGAAAAAGAGTTAAGAAATGAAAGCAGCAGTGTGGATGTGTGTGCGTGTGTGTGTATATATATCTGCAGTTGGTAGTGCATTTTTAAATGTGGTTGCTTTTTGTCAAGTTGGTTTTATCAGAAGAGAGTCTTAAATTGTGTCAAATTGCACATTCTTGACAGTTTTGTAACCTTTGGAATATAAATTTCATGCCTCAAACTCTAAATGGAAAATGCAGGAGATTTGAAAAACAACAAAACCAGTTTCTCTTCACTAGTCTTCTATAGGGCACTGATCTGATTAAATTTGGTAGTTGTGTTGGGGAAGCTTTGCAAAAAAAAATTAGTTAAAATTATATTCACAACTTTAAATTAGTGTTTATGCCTTTGGCAACTCTTTGTAAAACACTTGCATGTAGACAAGGTTTAATACTGGAAAATAGAGCATTGCAGGATTCAGGACGGGAAGCTAAATAGATAGGAGGATTTTTACCAACAGTAAACTTCAGTATCAAATTTTTGTGTAAAGGAAGCCTTTGTTCTGAACCTCATCCCTTTGAGACGTATGATACACTAGACATCTTCAAGATCTCCTGCAGTTTTTTCCAGTGTAGTTGTGGTGGGTTTTTATTCTGGTCTTAAGAAAGCAAGATGGAAGGATTGTGGACCGCTTTGCAAATATTAAGGTCCAGTAGAAAAAGAAGGTGACTGACATTTAAACGTTTCCACAAGCATCTGGACACCAGAGTTGCAAGCTGAACTGAGTGCAGATGCTGAAGTGCTTTAGGTCTTTCTGATGGGAATGCATGGAGATTGTATTGAATGCTCAGTTAACTTTACAGTGAGCTTTCTCTGTAACCTAGAATTAGGTTGGCCAGGTGTTCATCACCTCTGTGAGCTCTTCTAAGTTTCTAATAAATATAAATAAGTGCACTGCTCTAAGGCGGTCCTTCTCAACCTTTGTTGGCCTATTTGAATAGTAATGTCGCGAAGTTCTCTTAAATCAGATAAATGCAAAGTTTTCCTTTTAGCCTTGGTTTTTTCTTGCCTTAAATAATCTAGGAAGATCTCCTGAATTACAATTTGCCACATGCACAACGACCCCTTCCACTCCCCTACTTCAGGAGCAGTCTGTTCGTAAAGATGCTTTTAAACTTTTTTTTTCCTCATTTATTTTTTAAGATCCTTCTGTACATCACTATTCTCTAGATAGGTGAGGTGGAGCTCAACTGTAAGAGCAGTTGTACTCCAGATAGTTTTGTGTTTTGTTTTGGTGGTGGTTGGTTTGGTTTTTTACACAGATGTTTTGGCGTGAGCTGATTTTGTATGTAAGTGCACCTAATCCTCTAGACAGGCCCTTAGAACGATTGTGAAGGGTAGTTACAGAAATAGCATAATATGATAGGATAATTGCACGCTGTAGCTAAGGCAGTGTAGTCAATGTCCATGGAATACACCCCTATGGTAAATTGTAATAACTTCCACATGCATCTTCGTATTCATACAAAATACGGACTGGTGAAAGTCAAGACAGTTTTTTAAAAGGAGAGGTGGTTTTCAGAGTTTGTTAGGTTAATTAATAAATTTCAGAATAATATATCAAGCTACGTCTGAACAGTGAATTCACCATGCTGATTACAGACATGGTGTTACTTGTTAGAATATTAATTTGATAACTTCTGTTACACCATCCTTGGTTTTTTGAGAACATGGAGAGCTCTTGTAGCTTTTCAGAAAGTGCAGACTGATTGATGTTGTGCCCCATTGAGGCCACTCATCATTTCTACAAAAACTTGTCCTGTACACTGCCAATCTCCAAAGTTGTTTGTGTAGTCTTGGCAAACTCTGGGAGTCTTCTGTCACGTGGAGCACAGGGTGTACAGGTGCTGCTTCTGGATATGTGTCAAATGCTGGTGGCTGGGGTTTTGCTCTAAGTTACTGTGCCCTTGACAAGCTGAAGGGCAGCATGTTGGGAGGCTCTTGCATAATGCTGCCAAACTCCAGCATCTAAGGAATATTAAGCCAGCATTTGTGTGAAAATGTCTAGCACAATGCCCAAATTGCATTTCTGAGAGGTAGCCATCAGGCCAGACTTTGAGTATAAACTTCTTTCCACCTGCATCAGTTTACATTTGTGTGTACTGAATTTCATCTGTCCTTTTGTTTCCCAGTCATTCTGTTTCATTTAGCAAGGTGCATCTTGGTGTTTCTTGTGTGGCCTGTTTATACCAGTTACCCTCTTCTCTGAGGGCTGCATTGTAGTCCTCGGTTACAGAACCAAATATCACTGTTGTTCTTGCAGGAAAAAACTCCCAAGGGAAAAGCATGCTAAGTTTCAGTGTCCGATATTCAAAGGCTTGGAAAATGGCGATTTCAATGTACTTTAGCCAATGTACACAGGCCTCATTCTACACTGAGCATGGGAGTCTTTTAATAAGCTCTGCTGTCTGCTGTTTTGACGGTATGGTAATTGTTATAATACCTCAGAATTTATGTGTGTAAAGCAGTCAGATTTTCTTCATCTTGAGTAAGACAGCTTCTGTGGTTTTGGTTACTTTAGGGGAAACAAACTGTACTTTTGAATTCAAAGCACAGCTACAGGTGTGTAGTTGCCACCCTTTTTTTAAGTTTGCTCTGAAAGCCTTTAGGGAGTGACCAGGGAAGCAAAGTCTGTAACTGCATTCCTTTTCCAGCTGTGTCTGTCCAACTACTCTGCAAAACATTGCAATAAATAGAGAGCCATTTTAGTTGCAGTAACTCTGAAATTTCCCGAAAACCATTACCTGCATTGTACACCTTCCAGATTTCAGCACAGATGAGAACAGCTGTAGACAATACTCTCATTCACAAACGGCTTGTGTACTGAAAGGTCGGTTCTCTGAAGAGATGGTAGGTAGTCATCTGAGTAGTTTGTATCACAGTCCAAGTACACTGAGTGACTCAATTACAGTGGCACAGCAGTCTGGCATTTCCTTCCTTGAGTGTGAGGCTTAAAACCTGAATATTTCAATGTTTGTCTTCTATTATACCACGATGGTATTATGGCTAGACATTGTACAAACAGTATGTGGGGTGGAGGCTGAAAAACCCAGTACTAAGGATTGAAGGGAGAACCATGAAAAACAGAAGCAGAATAGTCAGAATAGGGAGAATCACAACTGTTACATTACTAGTTGTGTTTTGGGTTTCTTAAAAACTCTTCTGCGCCCTTTGTCCTTGCTGCTTTCTGTGACTGCTTCTCCTGTGTTTTCTCTGCATAGTTGCTCTAAAGTCCTTTTTTAATCAAGAGGTGCCTACATCTTTCCGTATCTTGCACTGCCATTACACATTGCTTTTATCTATTTATTATTAGCCAAAAGGCCAGCTTGCTTGAGACTGATAATTTTCTGCTGGTTACATTTGTTTTGTGATGTCTATTATGCCATTGCTTCTTAATCAGCTTAGAAATCCACATTCAGTGTCCTTTCAAACTGTTATTTTCTGCTTCCAGGTGTAATTAATTTCCATGCTGAAATGAATGTTTCAAATGCAGGTGTGTGGGATGAGGCAGTAGTTCTTTGCTGCTTGACACTTCTTAATCTTCAAACAGGCTTAAATGTTCTTCCCCTCCCTTTATAGCTGCTTCCAATCCGTCCTTCTTTTTTAAAGCTGTTTTCAGCTGTGAGCTAATGAGTAAGACTAATGCAGTGATGAATTTTCGGTTGCCTAGAGTTTGAAATACCGTGTTTGACACATCATTAGACAAGCAGTCAAGTTAATAAATATTGTTTTTTTGATTGGCCTAAGTGTTCTTTTTTCTCTTTGTTCTTTCTTGATTTGATTGGGTTTTTTTGGGGGGGGGGTGGTTGTGTGGGGCTTTCGTGTGTGTGCATTGTGGGTTGTTGTTTGGGGGGTTTTTGTGTTGTGGTTTGTTGCTTTCTTTTTTTTTAAAGTTCTGATTTAACTGCGTATTACTTTTCATGCCCTCCAAGTTATTTTCTGGAAATGTAAAATAATTTAACCCCTCTATGCTTTCTTGGCTACGAACCAGAAAGCTGCAGTATGTGATTTTAACAAATACTTGTGTTACGAACCAGTATTAAATGTAACTCTGAGTTAAGGCTTGTGGAGGACAATCTTCAGTCATTCTGGTAGGGGCGATCACTCTGTGTTTAACTCAGCTGTTACTATCATAAAATTAAGGCCTGGCTATTTCTAGCTTAAACTGAAAAAATGTAGTAGTGCCACAGGGAGTATGGAATCTGACAAATGGGAAGAAGCTGGTGCAGATGTTGCATTATTTGGTACCTTGCAGGAAGGCAGCTTGGTAGGCACCAGGCTGTCATTTCTTACAGAAATTTTCTGGGACCTGAAAACTTCTCTTTTCTTGTTCATGCATATTTGGATGAGATATCCTTTGTCAGTCTTTAATGTTTCTTCATTCTTTAAATGGCTTCTGTAATCTTTTAAATAGCTGGTAGAGGGGAGTTTGAGGGATTTTTTTAGCAGCTTTTCTGTCAAGAAAAGAGATACTTCTGGTTTTATTTTAGGATCATAGTCCTGCATTTGCACTTACATGTCAAAGTTTTGAATCCTCGCTTGAAGCTTAAGCCGTATTTTCTGTGTTAGTTATGATGATATTGCTGCAAAACAAGCAGGTTAGTTAGCTTTTCTATAAGCTTTTTTTTTCCTTGAAAGTACTGGTTTGGGGTTTTTTTGTTAGCTTTCTGATAAATGTATAGTGAAAGAGAAGCAAGGAGATAAAAAATGGGGCTGTTCCACCAGTGAAACTGAATCTTGCTAGAAACTTAATGTGAAGCTGGCAGAAAACAATGGTGCTGAATTTACGTTAAAGCAGATCTGTCTGTTGCAGTGATGGGCACTGCTGCTCTATTTCTATTGATCTGTTTCCCAAAACTCTGTTGCAGAATTGTACATTTATTGCTCTTTGTCTGTGTTACACTGCGGTTGTCCTCTACCAGCAGCATTGCTCTTACTCTTTTAACAGTGTTCTAGTCTGTAAAATGCTGAGTGACTAATCATCCTTGTGGAAAGGTAGGAACTATCACACTTTATATTTGGAAACTGGGACACAGAAACGATGACATGCTGGAGCTGCACCGGAAACCTCTGGCAGTGACGGAGACTGCTGGTCACGGTTGTAATTCAAGACTAATCCTTTCCGATGGGTGCATAGCATGTCACTCCTCACCAAATTTGGTTTATTGTTTCTATGCAAAGTCTTTCACATTTGCCGCTTGAGAGTTTTGTTTTGGTTTTTCTTTTAAGCCACCTCTAAAGTGAAAAACTGTAACAACTGATTCCAGGAAAATGTGAGTTCTACTTCGGGGATTTTTAAGAAAATTTGGGATGTAGCTTAATACCTCTTAAGAGAAAGGGAAAGCACTACTGAAACCATGTTAACAAAAAGAAGCAAAGTTGGAGAAGTAGGTATAGTAGAAGAGATATGAGAAGCAGAAAGCTCTTAAATGTAGAAATATTACAGATTAAATATTTGTTATAGCATCGTTACTCCTGATTGCTAAACTGAAAAAGAAAGTAGGTTTGTATTTATATTGCTGAGTGGGAAGCTTTAAAAAAAAAAAAAAGCTCCTTCCTTTCCTTTAACAAAATGCTTCAACTGCACTCCAGAACTCACAGCCCACGTGCCTCTGCTTGTTCAGTTTCCAGTTATTCCAGTTTGCCTGTTGGATTCAGTAGAGTTGTAGCTTTCAGAAGGAGGTGCTTTTTAAAGTTACTCAGAACTTTCCACTCCCTTGTTGCAAAAAGCCTTCCCTCTGTGTAGATGTGAAGTGTCACTCAACCGGGAGTGGAAGTAGGTCTGATGTTACTGTGAACCAGGGTTTCCTTCGTGTTCGCCCAAGTTCTTCCACAGCCCTTCACACCCTGCTGAAGCAAACAGCTTTGCTACAAACTTTTCTGACCATAGTACCCTGGAGAAGCAAGAGCGTGTGCCACCTCAGCTTTTTTTCCCCAAATGTAGTGGGTGAATTATGTGCTCTGTGGGTGAAATGGCAACTGGTGTATCATTTGTTCCCAAAATTATCTGTATATTGAACTGCTTTGATTAGCATAATTAGTGGGTTTTTTTACTGAAGTGTTTTAGACCAGGCAAAACTTTAGTGCTTTCGGTAATGAAGGTCACTGCCACTTCGTTGTCTCAAACAGTTAGAGTAGTTAAAAGGAGTAACTCTGTATAGACATAAATTTTGAAATGATTGGAGTCAGGGATATTGAAACTCATTTGTTTCAGCTTTTAAATTATTTTTGTATTACCAAAGGGTTTTTTGCACAAATGTTGCACTGGAACTTACTAAATTTAATATATGTCTTACATCTGCAATTACTTTTCCTGGTTGAATTATTGATGTTGAACTACTAATTTTCCTGCTGTGGTAAAATACCTATTTTTATCTTGAGTACTGAATTCTTTTTTCTCTGAAGATAGTAGTACCTTTTGAAGAGCTCTCTAGTCTAATGCACATGTTTCTGACAGTCCACTTTATGCTGATCTTTTCTCATCCTTGTCTTCATGCTACTCAATTTTATAATTTTCATAAATGGCATGAAGAGCTTTTTCATAGTTCTTAGTCCCTGTGATAGTTTAAAAAAAACCTCGAGGATCTAAATGTTCTAATTTTTCCACTATTAAATCAATCCAGTAATAACGGTGCAACTTCATTAAAATAATAACATTTGTGTCTTTCTGCTTAGTCTGTTGCTACAGCTTACTTCAGGGAACATGATATCTTTTTTCCTCTCAGATTTTGGAAACCATTGATCATTCTTAGAACTGAAAAATACATTTTGATGAGAAATAAGCCTGACTAACAAAACCTGCTGTATTTGTTAAGTGGAAAAAAAAAGTCCTGAAAATTAAAAAAATCTTTCTGTCAGAATCTTCATCTACATTTATTGTTTGCCTTTACATCGATAACATAAATCTAACTTAGCAAATTTTTCTGGAGGGTAATGAACAACTTATGGACCTAATAAGTGATATTAAATGGCAGAAATAAGTCTGTCATAAGGCCCCCAGTTATATCTGGGGAGTGTAGCAAAATGTATTTACTGTGATGATCTGGAAAGAGCTGTTGCCCACGCTTCTACGAACAGCAGCAGTGAAATGAGCTGTACTATTAACTTCATTGTGCTGTTGCTTATCAAAACTGATGCGGTTTCATTTTGTAAAACAGTCTGATTCCAGTGCAAAATGGAAATTTTATTTATTGGAAAATTTGTCAGAATTAACACATGTAGGGAGGGGTAATCTGGGACTAAATTTTCTTGGTGTTTTGAGGGAAGGGGATTGGTGTGGACTTTGTGTGATATGGTTTTGTTGTTTGGTGGGGGATGTTTGGTTGTTGTTTGTTCGTTTGTGATTAGGATTTTTTTAGTGTCTGGACTTGAATATGTTGAAGTGGTGTTATTCTTTCTGTGTTTGCAGGAGCTATCATCTTACCAAAGAACAAGGTGTTTATGTTACAAGAACCATAAGTTGGGGGTTTTTTTCCTCATTTTGTGTTGGCTTATACTTAGTAAATTTTTATGAAGTGCAGAATTTGTGAAACTGAAAGGATGTTCATTAGGATCTTCCCAGGCAAGAGTTAGCTGTCTGGTCCAAATACGCATATAGGACCAGATAGTGTGATAGGTATGCCTGGCTTTCTTAAATGTCTGACAAAGTTCTTGGTTTAGTGGCTTGTATAGACTTGCAGGAAAAAAAAAAACTGTGTGAAACTGTTAATGTATGAAAGAGGGGCTGAGTATTTTGCCCTTTCTCAAGACTTCTAGATATCTTAACAAGTGCAGATTTATTTATAGAAGCTCTTGAAGCCCTTTTTAGAGTCAAGGGAGAGCAGGGGAGAAAGAAGGTGGTTGTTACATGCTTTAACTGAAAGTGTAAATTTAATTTTAAGACACTGTCCAAACAAATTATTGTGGAGCATTAAAACAATTTAATGGAGAGCTTCTTTGTTTCCTCACAGCAGTATTGTTACTGCACAAGGAATCCTCCATCTGAAATTTCTGTTTCCATTCCTCTGTAATGGGAGAGGGAGAGAACTGTTTCTGCAGCTCAGTAATTTTTAATTTTAAAGGCATAATTATCTTAAATGTAAAGTTTAAAATAAAAAATAGAGCTATTTTGCCTGACTACAGCACTTGTTAGCCTCTTGAATTTTCCTGTCTGTTTTGATATTCGCAAGGTACGTCCCTGATGCAGATAGTGGCTAAAGCGAAACCAGGTTTCTGTGGGGTTTTTTCCTGCTGTTCTTAGTTCTAATGTCATATATTATATACACAGTGCTTCCTGTTTCATGAAGGCTCATCAACATTTCTCTCTCCTTCCTCTTCAGGCTTCTCTAGCTAAGACTGAGTCCTTGTAAATCTTGATCAAAAAGTGGTTAGGCTTTGCCAGCTTAAGGCGTTGTGTCCTGCTTCTTCCTTCAGCAGGAGTGTTTTCACTGTAGTGACATACATGTATTTGGAAAGGCATAGTCATTGTAGCTGTTTACCTTCATAGCTGGTTTCGGTGCTCCTTTGTCTATTACAGACATTCCTGATACTGATCTAGTGGTTCTTAGAGTTGTTAATTGCACATTCTTCTGTGTTTGTACATGGAAGAACTGTTAAAGGTTTTTGCTAGACATGAAATGAAAATTATCAAATTTTTTTGTTTGTTTTCTTGAAGGAACTTAGTGACTTAGCCCGTGATCCTCCAGCACAGTGTTCAGCAGGTCCTGTTGGAGATGACAGTAAGTAACTTTAAGTTTTATGTTTTGTTCTGCTGACTCAAAGCATATCATGCCTAGATAATAATGCGGAGTTTTTCTTTTGTAGTGTTTCATTGGCAAGCCACAATTATGGGACCTGTAAGTATTCTAATTCTTGTGATGTAATATTAAATGAGTAGTTCCTACTGAGGAGAAAACTGTGGGGGTTTTGGTTTGCTTTTGTTAACTCCCCTTATCCTATTTAAGTTCTAGAGGTTCTCATTACAGTGGAGGAAAATGAGGGAGGGGAAAAAACCCACCAGTTATCTTGTTGCAGTGTTTTTATGAGGACATGTATTTCAGCTGAAATAATCTCTAGAGCAATGTTAGGTATTATCGCTTGATATCTAGAAACTTCATTTGCGTTTAACTTTTGCTAAAGTTTTAATCTAGCATGAACTTTGTACTAGGAGCTGGTACTAATGGCAGGAATTAGTTGGGATGTTTTTGTGTGGATCTTAGGAGGGAATCCTTATTTGGTCTGGTGTTGTTATGCTGAGATCTTGAATACTTGAAGGAATAGAAGGGGGCAAAATGACTGAAATGTGATGTTTCAGTTACAACTGGAGGAAAAAAGTCAGTGTTAAATGTTCAATAAGCATCTGAAACCTGAATGAGACTTTCTTCTCATTAAGGAAGCCAAATGTTTACTTCTGTTGAAAACAACCTGGAAGCACTTTACATCTGGAGTTTTTGGGGCTGGTTATCTGTATTTAAAAGACAAAAGTTTCTGTAACTTGTGAAGACAAGCCTTTGGTGAGGCTACAAAGTAGGAATTAAATATCAGTGATGCTGAATGACCCTGGCTTTATATATAGCTATAAGTGTGTTATTAGGAGATGGCTGTTGGAGGTTCACTGGACTGGAAAAATGTGTCTTCTTCCCAAAGTATCTGGTCCTTATTGATTGTAACTAGGTACCTCAAAAAGACAGAATTCTTCAATAGCTGTATTCATGCTTAAATGGCAAGGAGTGTTGTGCACTGCACTGGGTATAATGATTCTTTGTGGCTGGTGTCTGCATGGTCGCAAGGTATTAAGCATTGGTTGAATTTAAATGGGGATTATTATTTTTAGTTTTCCCTTCTGGTTTTATAATGTACAGCTCCTTTTTTCCCCATGTGGTTTTCGTGGTGTCAGAAGGTCCGCGTTCCTGTTTCCAGATTGGGCAGTATCGTGACGGAAGTGTGTCAGTGTGGTGTTAGTCATTCTAGTGCTGCTGTGGTGCTGCCTTTAATAACAGACAGGGATTGTAGAACCAATCATCTGGTCTTCCACCTCTGCAATAGGATATTGTGATTTTCCTGGATAGGTGTGTGAGACGTTGCATTGGTTTAACACATTCTACGAGGAGTTTCTGTAATTGATAAAATGCATCCCCAGAATATGTCCAGTGAAAGGGTTGGTATTTTTTGGCTCCTCAAGGCCTCATAAGGTATCTACGGACCAAATAGAAGAGGTTATATCTTGATCACTAGGTTTCATCAGAGATAGGATAGGGTATAACCTACATGTTGAGGGTTTGAGTCCCCTGTCTTGTGTTTCAGATTTTCATTTTCTGGTATTTAACTAAATAATACATAGTTATTTCCTTACATTTGTGAAATGTTTTTGCAATTAATATGAGAATTCAATTTACAAATAGTGCAGAAGTGTGTGTACTGTGTATGCCTCCAATTCATTTTCCCTAGCCCTGAGTCCAGAATTAACAGCAAAGTATTCTTCAGGTTAAAAAATGAAATTGTTAGTTCTATTTCAGAAATTTAGTTGTAATTTTGAGTAAAAGCCTTTTGCTTCTTTCTTCTTGTAACTACTAACTTATACAATCCCTATTTAGTCACTCCAGTTTTTTCTTCTGCTTACTGTCATCTTTTTTACTACCACATGTTGCTTTACTGTCAACTTATAGTTGACATTTAAATGAATTATCCCAGTAATTCTTTCCTTGGAGCAAGTAAATATAAAATACTCTCTAATACAGAAAGAGAGGAAAAAATCACTTGAATTATGATTATTCTTTTGTCTGTTTGGTTGTGTTGGCAGGATGGCTGGTTGGATTTTTTTGTTGGGGATATTTTTGGGTTTTTTTCCAAGGAACGAGGATCTAGCTGTGTACTCATAGGTTTTCTGCAGGGCTGAAGCTAAGGACAGAATTTAGGAGGACATGGGAGTCCATGGCCGTGGACTCTAAACTTGAGTGGTCATAACAAATAAGCTCCAAAGATGGAACTAGAGGTGTTCAAATCTGCTGGGGCCCCCAGTTGGTTAACATTACTTCTTGGAGCTATCTCAGAAGCATTTGAATGCTTTTGTCAAGTAGTCCTGAGTGGATTGTGAGAGAAGCTGGGTTTTATGATGCGTTAGCTTGGAGAGGTCCACATGGAAAGTGATGTGTATGTGTTCTGTATTACTTACCTTAGGAAGCAGGAATTGAATTTTAGTTGTGTCTCGCTTGTATTGGTGGATTAAACATTTTGGTTGTTTAAACAAATTTCCTCTCCGTTTATTTAAAAACAAGATCTTCAGTGATATTTAGTCCTAAAGATGATAATAGGAGAATTATTTGTTTACTTTGACAGAATGACAGTCCGTATCAGGGTGGTGTATTCTTCTTGACAATTCACTTTCCCACAGACTACCCATTCAAACCACCTAAGGTAAGTATTGCTGTCTCATTTGTGAAATCAGTGCTTTTTAAAGAACTGAGTACAGGACAGAAATCATCAGACTCTGTGTTGTTGTATTGTCAAATTCTCACTTCTTTTCAGGCATTCTTTCGATATATTAGATGTCTGGGTCCCATTCTGACTACCACAGGAATGGGTGTGTTAGCATATTCTTTATGAGGAAATCCATGTTGTGTGAATTCTGAATATCTTTAAATATTTGGGTTCATCTCTGTTTTTTTTAATTGATAGGAAAACTTTTCATTAGCTTTGTGCTACTGTAATAGAATTCTTCCTGAGGGGACTGTCAAGTATTAGTGTAGCTGTTTGGATTGGTCTGTAGGAATGTGACACTATGGGTAGGGATTAACTTGCTGAGTGCCTAAAATCAAGTGAAGGGGTTATTTTTTAAGAGTTTGGCAGAGTTTTGCAAAATGTGCTCTTTTTTGGTAGCTTTATCAGCCACTAGCTTTGTCTTCCAATTTTCAGTCAGTATAAAAGTGTACCCTTGGAGCGACTGCAGTGTTGGAAGTTCCTTAGCTTTGTGACAGCAGCGTTACTGTGGTTTGGGCACTGCTCTTGAGTGTCTTTGTCATGATAAGGCAGCTGGGATTAAAACACTCATACTTGCCCTCTCTCCGTTTGAAATTGTGCCTGGTAGTGGGAGACTCAGAGCTTGTGGCTCGGGTGCATTTCCCTGAATTTGATGCAGTTTAGCTGCTTAATCCTTTTCTTTTAGAGGAAATTGAATTGACTGATAACTTGATGGAGAAGAACGGCTGCAGTCGTTGTCATAGACCCAGATGCACTCTTTGTTTCTTTGTTTTTTGTTGCAGGTTGCATTTACAACAAGAATCTATCATCCAAATATTAACAGTAATGGCAGCATTTGTCTTGATATTCTAAGATCACAGTGGTCTCCTGCTTTAACTATTTCTAAAGGTAACTTTTGTGAAGGAGAAATTTTTCATCTTGTGTTGAATACTGTACTTTTAGCTTTGATTGTGTTAAGTTCTTGTCCATCTCTTTGATTTCCCTTAACTTCCCTTCCTCATTGAAGCCTACATTTTGCCAGTTTGATGATACTCCATTTTTAAAGAGTATTGGTTTCTTTTTTCTAACACTTTCTCCTGTGTGGCTGTTTAAGGCCTTTTCTGGCCACTTAAGTGCTTCAGTATTCTTAGCAGAGTTTGCCAGCTTGGGCCCAGAGGAATTTGCCAGTATTTGGATTGAAATAGGCCTGTGGTGGGGTGTTCGAGCTAAGGCTGAGAAGCTGCATGCTTGGAGCTGCCCATGTAGATACACATGTGCATATTAAATGAAAGATTAATTTAAAATCAGTTTTTAATAATGAAATTTGCATAATTTTTTCATCCTGCCTAGAGTTACATGCATAGTTCTATTGGCATATCTGTGGTAGATTAATAAATCTATGATTGATACATACTGCTTTCTATTACGGTGCACTGGCATTGCATTACGTTACTTCATGAACTAAGTTTACTGATCCTATTTCATGATAAACTGATGTTGTGTTGCAACAGAAGATTTGTGGCTTTCCTCATTTTACTACAGTAAATAATAGATAATTCTCAAATATTTTCATGATGATCAAATTGTTTTGCCTCAAAGCCACTGGTCACTGTGGCTTCAAAAGATCCATCAAAGTACCCTTTTGTCTACAGGACTTGTAATTCCTGTCTGTCCAAACAGTCAGTTTTAGATTTGAATGTGGATTCCCTACATTTTAATGCTTCACTATTTTCTTCTAAAGCTTCTGTGAGAGTAGAAGATGAAGTCCTCATAGTTGCCTACAATAGTGTTACTCTGAGTTTTTTTACAATGTGTGTGTAGTTTTATCAGTGCAGACCAGGATATTCTTACCTTATGTACAACAAATAAAGAATTCAGTCTGATTTAAAAACTTAAATTTGAAGATTTTCTAGCTTTAGTGATAAGAACCATGGATATACTGTTCATCAGAGTACATAATGTGCTTTTGTTGGCTGCTGTGTTACATCATAGTGCAGGGGACAACAGTGCTCTTCTCGTGTACATACTGACTGCTGTAAGTATTGGGAAATAGGAAGCAAATAGTTCTTACAAACCTTTAAGATAGTCTGGGCTTTTTACTTAAGAGTGAGTTATGAATTTATATTGGCTCTTTATCAGGAAAACACTTTTTGGGTTCTGTTCTGTGATGACATTGTGCTAATGTAAAGATCTGTGCTCCATTTTTTCTGAGATTGTCATTCCTCCTCTTTTGCTATTGAGAATGCTTTTTTTTTTACAGTTCTCTTATCCATTTGTTCACTGTTATGTGATCCAAATCCAGATGACCCACTAGTGCCAGAGATTGCACGTATCTATAAAACAGACAGAGACAAGTAAGTACAGAATTGCACAAGACTAGTATTTTAACAGACTTTGTAAGAGTACATTGTCAGGCAGCAGTTGTGTTCAGTGAGCCTTTTGTGAAGATCTGAGATGGAGAAAACTTGTGTGTCAAAGAAGTGAGTAGTGCATAATTTAAAGACAAAGGAGCTTAGCATCTTTGAAGTTGTGGGTGAAGGAGACTTATCTTTTTCTCACATGCTGGAAGTATTTTACAGTATATATTTTGCCTGTTTTTTTGCTTAGCATGCATAAATCTAGTTAGATCTTCATAATGAGGAAAAGACAGCTTTCTGTTGTTTTGATGCCTTCGTTCGGCAGCAGCTTGTCCTTTCATTTTGGTTCTTCCCTTGAAAACGGGCAGCAGAACTTTTTTCCCCGTCTGTGTTGCAACGACTTTATTTTCCTTAGGAATCTTTAACATTTTGCACAGAAACAATTATGTTAAGCAGATTTTGGGGGTTTTATATATATTAATGCTAAATATATTTGTCCAATTAGGTACAATAGGTTAGCAAGAGAGTGGACAGAGAAATACGCTATGCTGTAGGGTAAGAATATTTGCAAATTATGGTGCATTTAACAAAATGGAGATTTGTCAGCACTTGGGTGCTGCATGCTTTAAGGCACTGGATTAACTAACAGATAATGGATGCACCAGTTACTGAACCTGGAAATTTAACAGCTTGATCTCTGGTTAGTGTGTAATGTACTGGCTAGTCACTATTTCTCACAGATACTACTCTTGCATGGCCAAAAAAAAAAAGTTAGTATGAAGTAATTACTGAGTGGCCAGGTTGTCAACTTGTTCTGGTAAGTATTTACCCAGATTTTGTCAGAATTTGGTTCAAAGTGATGCCCTGTAGCAAGACCTCGTATATAGACTTGGGTGAATTCAGACAACCCAAATTTCAATTGTTTTTAATCATTAGCGTCTGTTTTCCACATATAAACTAGGAAATGTATGGGGATTATGTTCTGCTTGTATAGTTAATAATTAACTTCTTACTGACAAGCATGGAGTTAAGTGTTAACTAATTGTCAGCTCAGTTCCTGTGGAAGTAGTGTACTTTAAATAGTCTTTTAATGTCCTTTTAAAATTTTGAGCAGTATATTCGTGTGGAAAGAGTATTCAGTGCAATGAGATGTTTAGTGTTTTTCTTTAAAATGGGAAATTTGACATTTTGTATCCAATGATAGTATTAACCAAATAATCTTTACTTATGGCATGTGATATACTGTTATCTTAACCTAAGAACAATATTCAAATAAAATACTCGCCTTGTTTATTCCATCCCAGATAGTCTCTATTCCTTCTCTTCCAGTCATTTTTTCAAAACAGACTTCTAGCAAATTTGCTTGTCTTGAATTTAAAGTTTTTCCTAAAAACCAGAGAATATCCTAAGTGGTCTAGGGAGGGAATTTTTCAGTTTTTTGAGTTCAAGTATGTCTTGGTACAGAAAGAGACTTCTCGCCGTGTAAAGAGAATAGGGAGATGAGAATAAAATCATGCTTAGTCGTAAACTGTTTAGGAAATTGGAATTTTCATGCTGATGTTAATTCAGTTCCTGGTTTTGTCTGCAGGTACAACAGAATATCTCGGGAATGGACTCAGAAGTATGCCATGTGATGCTACCTTAAAGTCAGAATAACCTGCATTATAGCTGGAATAAACTTTAAATTACTGTTCCTTTTTTGATTTTCTTATCCGGCTGCTCCCCTATCAGACCTCATCTTTTTTATTTTTTTTGTTTACCTCCTTCCATTCATGCACATGCTCATCTGAGAAGACTTTAGTTCTTCCAGCTTTGGACAATAACTGCTTTTAGAATCTGTAAAGTAGTTACACAAGAACAATTGCCCAAGATTCAGAATTTTTTTTAATGGAGCATGTGTATTATGTGGCCAATGTCTTCATTCTAACTTGGTTATGAGATTAAAAACAAACATTCCTCACTGCTCTAACAGATACTGAAGATACCACCTGAAGGGGGGAGGGGAGATGGATGTTCAGTTTTCTCCCATCAAAGAAGTAACATTGCTGTAGCAACATCCATCTTGTTCCAAACCTTCCAGTGTTAGAGAACTGAGGTTTTATTATATACTTTCGCTCATAACTGATGTGTCTGGAGAATTGGTACTGAATCTATAGCATCAGCAGAACAGAAAATGTGATGTATCTTATGCATGTCAATAAAGGAATGACCAGTTCTTGTTTTACAGAGAATGGAAATTGGAAGTCAAACATCCCTTGTATTCCAAAATAGGGTTTAAGAACATTTTTGTAATTCATTTAAATTTTGTTAGGAGGCTTGGAGCTATTAGTTAATCTGTCTTCCAAAACACTGTTTAATATAGCACTGAATAAATGATGCAAGTTGTCAATGGATGAGTGATCAACTAATAGCTCTACTAGTAATTGATTTATTTTCTTCAATAAAGTTGCATAAACCAATGAGTTAGCTGCCTGGATTAATCAATATGGGAAACAAAATCTTTTGTAAAAGCAAAGCTGGTTTTTGTATATACTGTTGGCATTTGCCTCATTGTTTAACATCAAATAATGATGTAAAGTTCAATAGAGTGACTCTTCTGCCATTTTCAGTTCTAATGCTCAGTCTGTTGCAGGTTGGCACATTGCTCGGCCTGGTGGATGCAGAATTAATAAGCTAACATAGTCGTGTAGCCATAGTAGAGGGCTGCACTTGGTGCTGGGAGCCCAGCGTTCAAGGATGGACTTGGGACCCAGCAGATCTGAAGTGGTGTATTGTGGAGATACTTCCTGATGCACCTGTGTTTGCTGACTGAGAACCTTTTTCTTCACCTTGTACACTTGACAACTGAAAGATCTTAATGTGGGGGTAATGATGAGGCAAAAAAATTATAAAATAAAGTACTGTTTTGATGTGGGAATTGTCATGAGGCTGTGTTGAAGTGACTTTACTATGTGGGATGTTCGTTACCATTGAAAAGGACTTGTTCAGCCATGCTGCCATTTACATTGATGACTATTTTAATGCAACAGACACTTTCTTCATGTCAGGTGACTAAACGTGAATAAAGACTCATTGCTATTGGATTTTTGTTCTACAAGAAACATTGTCTTGTGCCATTAGTTTATCTTTCAGCAACAAGGGCATTATTTAACATTTGACTCTTTCCTCCCCTTTTCCTTCATATTTTTCCTTGTTTAATCTTTTTGGTCTCCATTCTTAACATCCATAGATTCATTTTCTCTAGTCTTGTACTATCACTTTATTGTGCATCTGTGACTTCTCACTGGCACCACTTTTGCACTGCTTATAGTTATGTACATTCTGATTCCTTGTCCCCACATGGATGTGGAAAGCTAGATGTAAAATAAATGTTAAACCTTAATTTTTATAAAAATTTGAACATGTAGTTTGGACATGGTTTGTTCTGGTTCTAAACTATGAGAGTGAACTTGAAATTTTCAAGTTTAGTTGGCTTGGAATTTGGAAACCTGGGCTCTTCTTAGCAGTACATGCTTCAATGATGACTTTCTGAAATTTATTGATGAAGTTGCAGTTCCTTTCTGCTTTGCTAACCAGCTTACACCATTTTGCTGGAAAATTGAAATACAGCTGCCAGTAGCATTACAACTGAGGTAAAAGTTTATATTTTTAAGCTTACAAATGAGCTGCTCTCAACTGTTTTTTGTACTTGTGTTAATTTGATGCTTATTACTTTGTCCTGGGAGTCACAGCAACTGAAGTCACTTACATGATCAACTAGAAAGGCGTTTTGTGAGGTGTAAGGCAATAGGTGTTAGAGAACACAAGGAGGTGTGGATTATGAAGGGTAGGGAAGAAGAAAACAGTAAAATAGTACATGGAAGATGGAAATCTTGTTTGGACCAGTATATGTTTATTTTTTGCATCTGTCATGTTTCCACTGTAATAGTTTTTTGTAATTAGCAAGCATATACCTTGAAAGAATGAGAATGGATTGTAGATGTTCTGGATGCATGCTGAAGGTCTGAAATGGGAAATGGCAGGTGTTCTGTCCTTGAAGCAGACTCACTCGTGTCTGGTGCAGGCTTCCTGCAGGAGTCACATTTGGGCTTCCTGTGCAAGCAGTGGGGCAAGGGGAGGAGCTGGCAGACAGGAGCTAAGAAGGAGAAGGTGGACAATTCTAAGACTTACCAAAACAAAAGGCTTAATTGGTGATTACCTCAATGAGTACCTACCGAAACCACAGGCAGTCTGAAGACTACATCGTGGATCTTGGTTCCTTTGGAACATACGGTGGAAAACTTTCCATTTGAACTTAATGTAAAAAGTTAAGGTTTTGGAAATGTGAGTTGTCCTGTCCTGCTGTGGTAAATTTTTTTTTTTTTTTGCCGTGATAAATGCTGTAATAGCTTCAGAGAGGTCAGCTCCATACTAGAAAACTTGGATTAAACAAAATATATCTCTATTTTAATGCCTTTCATTTGAGAGAGTGTAGAGAACAAAATGTCAAGCCAAGACACTTAGATTTAATAGACATGTAATGGGGAAAGGAACTACAGTGTTCTTTCTGCAATAATTTTTTAAAGATTGCTTGCTGTGTGTAATTGGGGTTTGAATTTAACGACATGATTGCAGCCAGTTTGTTCAAGTTTCGCTTGAGAAACCTTGAGTGGTTTTAAGCACAAAAAAAGTCTTTTCAGGATGCAGGAAAAATTTGATCTGTAGTATTGGCTAGAGATTTATTTTTTCGTTTTTTCTGTCTTCTGATGCACACAGCATTTGTATTTGTTATAAAATTGGTATACACACGTTTTTGCATGCCCAAGTAAAAACTACTCAGTTGCACTGTGCCATAATTTTTATATTAAAATTACAGGTGCTAACTTTCTCTGAAAAGTTTGGCTTTAAGCAGATCACAGCAGCAAGCTTTGGTTACTGTGGAGGCGTGGAACTACAGTCTGGCAAATGATTAAAAGACAACCAGTTAGTAGATGGGTGTGCAGATGCACAATACCGGTCCTGTTAGATTGGATAGTTGCTTACGCAGAAAGGAGTTTGCATTAATAGGCAGATAACATGAGGGTTTAAACACTCACAGCCTGAAATGTTCTAAATAACTCTATTATTTTTTGAAGCCTCCTCTCAAATTTTCTCTCTAGTAATTTTATTTCAAACTCTTCATTGCTGTAAAAAATTGTGTTATAACAGGCATTGTCATCTGAAGCAGATACCTTAGGTCCATCAAATGTGGCTGGTGATTTAGAAGTCTTCAGTCTGGATGTCCCTAGTAAAACTTAAAGCGTGGTTGGAATTCACCTAAGATGAATTCTTGCTGTGTTAATAGCTGTCCAAAAAAAAATAATTTAAAATTAGTTGTTTTTTCCCTGATTCATTTGTAGTTTCATACATGAAAATGAGGCTAAGACAAACCCCTCTTTAGTTAAACAAATTAGCGCTAGAACAATGGAATGAGATAATCCATGATCAATAAAGGATCTTAAGGTATAGAAGTTACTTTACTAGAACACAGACTGTACTAATTCCTTCAAATGTGAAAACAAAAAATTGGTACTCATTGGATTTATCTGCTTTCTGGTCTTTGGTTCTTGGTGTCATTGAATGGATGGTATTTTACCCCAGTGCCTTCAATACAAATATAAAGTAGGCATAAAATGAAGAACTGTTGGATTCAGATCATGATAGGCAGTTACTGCATCTTTTAAAAGGTAGATGGAATTACGGCTAAAATACTTTCAGTATGAGGCTATGGGCTTGTATTTTGGCAACAGTGCAGGACCAATGCAGAGAAAGCATGGGAACACAGGAAACAAAACTGGGTAAATAGATGATGTAAAGGGAAGGTACGGAAGGTAAAGATAAGCTGCCTGTGTTACTGTGAAGTGAAAACGGGCTGCTGTCAATTCATGCATTCTAGTATAAAAGCAGCTGGTTTCAAAATAATCTGGAATAAGATAGTTGATAAACAATAATTTTAAGTGTCTGTCTTAGCCTGACAGAGAATAGCAATTCAGAATAACCCTTAACTGGAAAACCAGTTCAGAGTTCAGACAGACAAGCTTTTGCAGGTGTGTGTAGTGTAGAACAGTTCCTAAATCAGTGTTTGTGATGGTTTAGGTGATGCCCATAAACTGACTTAGCGTTCTTTGTTAATGCAGCAGTAAATTCTGCAGTAACTTTGGTCTGCAGTGCATTTAGAAGCAAGCACTCAGTCTTCTGCAGGGACAGTTCAAAGTTGTGTCTTTGTTCTGTACTGCAGTGGTTGGTTTAATGTCAATCAGTTGTCGGGGAAGGAGTTCAGGAGCTTCCAGATAAGCAGGAGTAAGGGCTGTAACTATTTCTAGAGCAGCTGTCTGCCTCGGGTAGGTTAGAAGAGGTGACAGGCATAATCTTTACAGTGATAGGTGCCAGAAGTGAAACAGTGAATTTGATAGGACAGCTCTGTGTAAAGTAATACTTGAAAATTTCTCTGGTAAACATCCTTGTTTGCCCAAAATAGCTTTTGTTTGTCTGGGGGTTTTTTGCCTATGCATTAGAAGTATTAGTGAGACTTCAGTATCTTTGAACAGTGAAGGATTTTAATTTGTGACGGGAGAAAGCTTTACAGGAGACACAGTTAATCAGAATATGTTGGTTTTCAACAGCTTTTAATACTGATCTTTGATCTCTGGGGTTGTTCCTGTACTCTGGAAGAGTAGGCTCCTCTCTTTAAATGGCTGCTGTTAAGATTGGTTCCCCTTCAGGAGCTTCAAGCAGAAATACTCAAGGTCTGTACTTAGGAGTCCTAAATTTGGCAGATTAGGTTATTATGGCTTTTGCCTGAACTTCATTAATCCTATTAACTGTGCATTGTCCCATCACAGACTTAACGTGCGGAGTAGTAGTTGCTTAGAAGATGGTGATACAACGTTATCCTCACGGGAGGAATGCTAGCTGGAGAGCTGGGCAGCTGGCTTTGCTCCAGCTGCTTTGGCAGACTAGGGTTGTGGAGACAATTTCTAAATGCCTTTACCTTTTTCTGGCATGGGAATTTTGACTCAAGTTTAGTCTCAGATGTGATCTTCCATTTCATCAGAGAGAAAGCAAAAATTAAGCTGTTACCTGTGTTTTGAAGAGCTGCCTAACAGGTGATGTTCTTGTCTTAGAAAGCATTGGTAGACACTGAGTATGGTAGTCTCATCTATGCTGATGAGAAGAGAAGCCTGTACTTGTTTGTAAGTCAAGCCTGTTTTGTTTTTTTCCCCTCTGGCCAGGTAAGCCTCAGCACTTCTTATCTTACAGTCTTTGATGCCAGTCAAAAGCGAAACTGTTCAGTCATGAGTCCTGGGGGGTTTTTGTTTGGTTTCGTTTGTTTTGGTTTTGTTTTGTGGGGTATTGGGGTTTTCTAGAGAATATTCTGGAACACAGCTTTCTACTGAATGTGCAAATCTAATCCTCTTGATATCTAAAGGAGGAACTGCAATTTGCAACCTTGAATACAGAACTTAATGTGAGTCTATAATCCCTTCTTCCTGGCAAATTTAAGAAGGTAAATCATGAAGATCTGTCATAGCTCTGGCAAACATCACTGTTCAGTGTGAAGCTGTTAATTCTTTGGGGAAGGATACTCTTGCTAAAACAAGGTTTGCAGATTACTTGCCATGGCGTTAATCCTGCTCTGACAGTGAATGCTGAAAATTAATTCACACATACCTCAGTAATTGAAGGATCTATTCAATATAACCATTATTTTATTCTTTTTCTTATTGCAAGGTTTGGAATGCTCTTGTTGGAGTAAGAGGTACAGATCTCTTCATATGGTACTAGATTTTGTGTCTGTACTCAGAAGAACATTGAAAAGAGGATCACTCTTAGTGATTGTGGGAGTTCTCTGGTAACAAGCTTAGTGGAACATGGCAGTGATATTTTCATAGACTGGATTAGTGCTGGCTGAAGAATTTAGTATTTGGGACTGGGTGGTGTTCAGTCTCTGGGAAGAGTTAAAGTACTGCACCTCTCAAGCATATCTGTCTGGTCTCAGCTCAGTAACAAGCTGCCAGAGCACAAGTGCAGATGATGAGGCTAACCGGTGTAAGAAGTAGACCTTTCTTGTGTAAATGAATCGTGGTTGGCTGTACTAACTGCTCTGTTTTTACAGTTTGAATTGTATTTCATGAGGATATCTCTTAAGTTCTTGTTTACAGCGTGATTTATGTTTCCTGAGACTCCATTCCAAATTCATTGAAAGCAGCACTTCAAGGTATCATCACACAATCACAAGCAATTGAATTAGAGAGGAGGTAGGTAGATGGCTGCCACTGAGCTTAGCTCTCTGTTCTCTACTATTTTGTATGTGCTGCACTTCACACTCAGAATTACTGTGTTGGTGCAAAGGATGTGAATTTTCACAGCCTTAACTATTTATTTATAAACTGAGAAAGTAGTAAAAAAGCATTATTTTGGATTAACTAGAAATGATATGAGAAAACTCAAGCTTTGAGAAAATGCAGGTAACCCTGAATCATATTTTTGCACATAATATTCTTTCCAATACTGATAAGGCTGATGCAGAAAAACGTTCCAAATTTTCAGGGTGGAAACATGAAAGGACAGGTTTGTGGAAAAACAGTGAGCACTTACCTTGAAATTTTTGGATGTAAAATTTAACTTGAAACAGCCTTCCCCCCCCCGCCCACCTTTTTTTTCTAATGTGACTGATGTGGCATCTTAATGTCTTACACATTATGCTGTGCTTTACGAGCAGTGGGATGGGAGAAAAAAAGGAAGGTGAAAAGAGAAGTTGCCCTTTGCTGTTCAACTGAAGCTACATCTCTGGTTCCCAGGGCAGGAGACCAGATACGGAAATAGGTTATAGTTGACCAATCAGCCCTACTAACCTTGTTTTCTTCCCCACAGCCACCCTGCCGTGTTTGTCTCCACCCTTTAGAGACCTGAACTTGTTTTTGCCACATACACTTGCCCTGCTACATAGGGCTTCTCTTTGCTGCCTTCCCTGATGTGATGGGGAATGTCTTTCATGTAACTTAGCTAGGCAGTGCCTGGAGACTCTTGAGTGCTTCCAGTTTATGAGCCAGTATTTCATACAATTTCTAGGGCAAGTAATGCCTCTTGAGGTGCAAAGCATGAAGAAAATGGGAAAGGGGTAGCAAAACTTTTAATCAATGTAATTGTTCTAACTGGGAGGTGAGCTCGTAAAAATACTGAAAAATGCATTAAGAAATTTCTTTAGGTTTTTAGGTTATGTGAGTACAGGTCATATTATTAGGATTAGGAATCTAGAGTGCAGATATGCAGAGACAGAGTGAAGGGGGAAAGCTCAATGTTGTAAGCCTCAGTGAGGTTTTAAAAAGAAGTTCCCATTAAGCATATGCTGACACATGCATCATGAATAATTTAGGGTGTGGACAGAGGAGAGGGCAGCCAGCTGTACTTTCTGAGCCAGCTGCAGCAAACTGATAAGCTCTTCTCAAAGAGTTCTGCTAGGAGGAAGTAGCAGTAATAGTTGGTGGTTACAGGATTATGGGTCATTGCCGGGAAGCTGGGAGGATAAACAGCCGATCAGCATCCTTGGTAATGAGAGAACACAACAAAAGAGGTCTTGAAAAGCCTTCAAGTTCAAGCTACCACTAAGATGTTCACTAAACAATGAGTGACTTTCTAGACATGCAGTGGCTTTCTTACGTCAGCGTTAAGCTGTCCACTGCTAACTGAAAGCAGGAGGTGGCAGGAGAAGCTTAGTTGTACCCTTCTGTCCTCCAAGCAAACCTTCCCATCTCTGATCATGTATGGAGGACTCCAAAGTGATTATTGTGGAAAAATTGTTACTTGTCAACTTGCTAGGCCTTTTGCAGTACTTCATTAGACTGAATTGCCTAAAATATCTTTTAAAAATAGTTTTAAGTATCTTTTTGGTGTGATTGAAATTCCTCAGGGCATTTCCAGGCCTTTAAAACTATATTTGTCAATATGACCACTGTTGATAAACTGTACTGAAAATATGCTGAGAGAATCAACATAATAGAACCTTTATTGACAGATAAGTACTCAAGATAATTTTGCATCTTGAAACTTCTAAGTGCTTAATAATATTCTGGAGTCATGATAGCTTCCTGGGATGAAGAAACCCTTTCATCAGAAAGCCATACCTTTGGAAATTATTGTTTGCTGGATGCTGTTTATTTTACTAGTATGAAAAAGTGCCAAAAGCTTAGGTGGCTGTTCACTCTTCCACACCTAAGAAGAACTTTAAATACCTTCAGAATATTGTGGCACTTCAGTGAAATGTTCTGTAGACATCAAAATGTATGCTGAGTTTTTAATACAAGATTTAATTGAAGTTATACTGTATCTTTTGTCCTTTCATTAGATCTATGCTAGTTCAGACAAGCTGAAAATCTTTGCTCTTGCTGAAACAATCTGGGAGGTGATTGATTCCAGGCAGTGATCTCTTGTGGTTTTTAGACCCTTTCTACAGGCTGCTGTTGCCTTTGTGCTTATCTATAGTCCTAGTGGTGAGAAAAGAAGAATTCTTCCATGGAACAGTAACATTTGTAGCAGCAATCAAAGGCATAGGGACTAATTCGAGCACCAGATTATTTGGATCCACTGGGCTGAGAATTTTGCTGTAAACAAAATGTGTGTGAGTAGTATTTTAGCATGGCCACTCCCTGAAGAGGTCCTTCTTTCACCAAGGACTGAGCTGAAGAGACAAGGTTCTTTTCAAATCCCTAAGGCTCTTCTTTTTATGTTTCTAGCCATAAAACTACTGCCTGCCTTCCCTTCTTCCAGTGTAAATATCAGAATATTAAAATTCTGACTAGTACCAAAACAAGAGATCTAGTCAGACAGTATGAGAGGACACAAGGAAATGAAATGAAGGTGTGTCAGGGAGATTCAGGTTGGACATTAGGAAAAGGTTCTTCACTGAGAGGGTCACTGGAACAGGCTCCCCAGGGAAATGGTCACAGCATCAAGCCTTACAGTTCAAAAAACATCTGGATGTTACTCTTAGTCATATGGTTTAGTTTTATTTAGTCCTGCAAGGAGAAGGGAGGTGGATTTTTGATGATCCTTATGGGTCCTTTCCAATTTGAGATATTCTCTGATCCTTCCAGTACTCTATATACTGCAGTAGTCTTCTTGTTGCCATGAGAATCAAGCACATAATGCTTTTTTTTTACAGATGGGTGTATGTTTAAAGTAGTATTTTTAGTGCTGTTTATATATGAAGTCATTTGGAAAAAAAAATAGAGCCCATATTAAAGTATGCCTTTTTTGTGAATGTGCATGAATCAGTTTCTGTAACTCTTACTCCTGAGACATTTGTACCAGTGCAGCAAGCGATAGGGCATGTAGCTTCCTGGACTGCACGAGGATGTAGCTCTGCTATGTAAAAGGGTTTTCACTGGAATAATTCAGACAAGTGGATATTTTTTCCTATGTAGCCATGCTCTTGGCTTATGCTGTAGCCTAAGTGGTGGTTGATTTGATTCAGTGAGGACTTCATTGATTGAAAATTCTGGAAATTCTTACAGGTGATGAAATAATCATTAGTCTTTCAAGAGGAAAAAAAACTGTCTCTCGAGTACCCACAGTTTTCAGTAAAGTTATTTTGAATATTGCCTGGTGCTTGCACTAGAGTAATTTTGGTAGAAATGAAGGGACAGAGTTTGTCCTAGTGCTGAAGCCAGGTGCATTAGCCTCACTGAAGCTCTGAGAAACAGAGGTCCTGATGTGCCCCAGTGGTTTGTTTGGAGTCACTTGAGTTAGAAAAAGAAATGCAGCAGTTTCAGCAACTCCAAATCCATTTACATTTACTCATCCAATTTATCAGCTACAAACCTTTGTTGACATTCTCTTAATACCTGCATAGAAAACATTCATTAAAACAGTAGGCTGGATGTACACTTCATATTTAGTGTGATCTATCTGGTATGTCCTGCTCTCAGTTGGTGACGTACCAAGCACATGGGCTCAGTGAAGCCTCTCAAACTTCCGTCATGGGGGAAAGAGTTTGCTGCCTACGATACCCACATTTTGAGGGATTTCATTTTAGACATTCAGGGACGAGTAGTACATTGTACTGTGGTCACAGATGATTGTCTAGTTTTAAACCTCTAAGAAAGACTAAGCAACCTGTTTCACATCTCCATTTGTACTACTTATTTTCTGTAAGTGCCAGAGAATCAGTATGTTTTAAGTAAGTTTTAATGAGAGTTGAAGGGGAGCTTGGACAGCACCATACAAGACACTGATTTTGCTGCTTATGAAACAAAGGGTAAATGGCAATGATCAGTGTTACATAATTTTATAAATAGATTAAGATTGTTTCAAAATTGTTTATAAAATGAAGAGAATAAAAGCTGTGGGAATTCCACCTTCTAAATAACCTGACTTTAAAAATCTGGCCACGCTGGCTTTGAGATCCTTAGACTTTTTTGTGTCTGTTCTATGGAAGGTGGTGACCTGACACCTAAATCCTTTGGTTTAAGTGCATCTCAAAGCAAGATGTTGTGTAGAGATAAAAATACAGGCTTTTGCCCCAGCATGCCTGATGAAGTTGAAGGTTACACTCAAGGTATCACCTGTCTTTCTGCTTATGAAATTTTAAAATTATTATTACGTATTTTTTGCTTTTCCCCTTCCATTACAGCATTTGCCTGAAGCAGTAGCTTCCCTTCTACATACTTATTTTTAATTACTCGTGATTGTTAGTGTTGGGTAATTTTGTTTGCTAAGGAAATCCCCTTGCAATGGTCTACAGACTTTGCCATAATTACGAAAGAAACTTCAGGCCTACCATTTAGATTGTCACTCTGTATTTTGCTCATGATAACCTAGTACAACATTCTCTTCTAGTGATGTATTAACAGTATCCTCATCTAAAAGCAATCTTAATTTATTTCCTCATTTTATTTTTAACATCCTTTTGGATGGAGTTCAAGATAAGCACAGAATAATGTCTTTTAGAAATCCATAGCTGGAGATCTCCCTGCATCATATTATCTTTACTCCAGCGCAGAGAGTAACTGTTTTTCTCAGCGGTTCTGTTCTGCAGATGCAGTCAGAAAACAGAGATCTGGTGTTACATTGAGGAGCTGTGGGGTTTTCATCTGGATACTCTGTGCTGCCTGAAGGTATTTGCAATCATACGAACATGTATACACTGATATTGCTGCATCTTTAGAAAATTCCCTATGGTAGATGATCCTTTAGTTGCTTTGCATCTTTGACAAATGGTCTGTGGTGGTGGTATCCACAGCAGGACACAGTTACCAAAAGAGAGAGCATGCCCTGATATGGACTGCTGTAAATACAAGTCCTGTTAGGCTTCAGAGGTGTTTACCTTCAGCAGAAGAATGGTAGAGGGTGGACAGGTGGGGGCAGTAATATCTTGAAGTAGTGCATCCAAATCTGGGAGAACCTCTTTGTTTAAAACCTTTACATGAACTCATTGAACATGAATGTGAAAGAGAAAGCAGCAGCAGCCTGTTGTGATGGTAGAGATTGCACAGCATTTGGAAACAAAGGATTTCTGGATTAACATGACAGAATTTGGGCAGCTTCAGTGGAATGACTCTGAATTTATTCTAATAGAGCCAAAGGCATGGTTTTGCCTTCAGCTTTTTGTCTCAGTTGATAAAGAATATCTGCTTGCAGTATTGTAAAGTAAGAATTGTAGTAACCTCCTAAATTTGTGGTATTTCAGAAAGAGGGTTAATATAGTATACAGTAAAAGAAAGTACATGGTTTATCTTGCTTTGTGTCTTAAGATTTGAAAAGATTAAACCACAGCCTTTAAAACTCCTATCTTGAAACAGCAAAAATGTCATTTGTTTAAAAATATGCTCAAACAAACAAAAAACAAACCCTAAAACTGGGACATGAAAATGAGACATGATTTAACTTAATTATAAGCCTTGAACAAGGAAACAGCATGTTCTCAGAATACTTAATTACAGCATTGTTTTTAGGTTGAGGTTTTTTGGTGTGTATGTTGCTCCAGTCAGTGTTAAGCAGAAAAAATAAAAGGCAAAGAAAACACGGAAGTACAGTAAGCGTCTTGAAATGCAGTTCCCTTCTTACTGGGAACCTATCACATGACTTTCTGGAAAAGATTTATTTTAAAAGAATACTGCAGTTGTTCTTTGCAGTTTCTCAAGAAGCTGTAAATCTGCTTCTTGAGAAATAATATCCTATAAGATCTCTCAAGCAGCACTACAATGTTTAAATGGTTTTAGTGTTCTATCAGTGAATTTAAGGAAAGAACACTGAAATGTTTGATTGCCCTGAAAACATTACTCATTGACAGATGAGGACAGAAACAGAGCAAGGCTTTTTCCTATTAATGTGTAATCATTTTATAGTCTGCACTATTAAAGGTGAGAAGATACTAATTTTGACTGAATTCTACAGCATGCAAAGCCAGTTGGAGTAACTCAATCTAGGATGATAGCCTTTTTTGGCAATGTCACTAGAAGACAGCCCAGAGTTGAATTGAAAGGGGACCAGCATTTCAGTTAGTCAGTAATGTGGCTTACTGTCTTAAAATTACACACACAGTAACTGTTCTACAGCTAAGTTTCTGCATGGCCTTCTGCTGCCCAACAGTGTGAGTCCCAGCTATCCCTTTTCGAAGTTGGCACCAGAAATTTTTAAGAGGGAAAAAAGATCAGCTACTGTCTTTCTCTTTGAACCAGTATTTCTCAGAACTACACTCCCCGATGAGTTCTCACAGGTGAAAAAATCACCTGTGGTTGGATTATGTACCTTTTCTTTATATGGCAGGTGAATGGAAGGACTGGCATTTTTATATTGTATTGAAACGAAGGGTTGTCAGCTCAAAAGGATTTGCATCAAAAATATATAGGCATGTTGACCACGTTCAGTCATGCCTTAAAGACAAATTTAGGGTGGATTCTTATAGTATGCCAAAATAGGTGTGTGAAAGCCAGGAGCTAAAACAAAACTCTGGTGTCCCTGTTCTTGCCTTGCACAGCTTCAGCTGGGGGGGCTGGTGTGAAACATTCCCAGTTCATGGAGGTGAGCTAGAACCCTCTGCACCCCCTGCTGCATCAGGAACAGAGCATGAAGTAGGGTGGGTATTACACCTGTAGAGTAGCTAAGGCCTTCCACGGAGCTATTTAAAAACTTGTTGCTTTAATTCCTGCTTTTGGCCTGTGAGTGAAGAGATTAACCTAGCAAGGGCACAGAGGTAACCTACGGTATGATCTGAAAACCGTACTTTGAGTTCTTTCTAGGGAGCTGATGCTTCTGCCCCTTTGCAGATGAATGTACTGAATTTTTATCAACAAAATCCACAGCCCTGCTTTATGAGGGAACTTTGAGATGTTCATGACGTTTGTTACAGTTTTATATGCCGCTGTAATTTTATGGGAAAAAGGAGGTGGAAATCTGAGGCCATATAAAAGCATCACGACTCGAGGGAGCCAGTATTAAAGAAAACCCACTGCGGTGTTGTCACCGCTCTTCCTTATCCCTTCCCGCCTCCCTGCCGTTTTCTAGAGCTCCGAGTGCATTCGCTGCATCCGAGAGATCCGTAACCCTATTACAGCTCCTCTTACCACTGTTCCGCCGTGCCTCTTGGAAAGAGGAAAAGAAAAAGAGGAAAAAGGAAATCAGCGCGCCCCTTCGCCGGCTTGCTCGGGCAGGGCTGTGGGCAGGGCTGTGGGCAGGGCTGCGCGCAGGGAGCGGGCGCTGCAGCCGGGCCGGCAGCGNTCCCTCCCTCCCTTCCTTCCTTCCAAGCACCGCCCCAGCTCGCTGCTCCCGGCGGCTGTCGCCATGCGCCCCGCCGCGCTGCTGGTGCCCGTGCTGCTGTTGCCGCTGGCGGTGGCCGCGGGCGGCCCCGAGGTGCGCAGCCTGCGGGGGAGCTGGCGGCTCCGCAGCGGGAACGGCTCGGTGTCGCTCCGAGCGGAGGTGCCGGGCTGCGTTCACACCGCGCTGCTCTGCCGGGGCCTCATCCAGGTACGGTACTCCGAGAGCCGGGCCCCGGAGCAGCCCCGCCCGCCGCGGGCAGCCGGCCTCGGAGGGGAGAGCCCAGCCCCACAAAACACGGCTCCGTCCCGGGAGCTGCCCGGCCGCTGCTGGCTTGGTTGGCGTCGCCGGGGCAGCAGCCACGCTTCGTTTGGTGGCTGCAGTGTCGTCAGTCCCGCATAAGGCCGAGGATAGAAATGGAAGCTTTGCAGTAGGTGAGGTTGTGGTTTTGACACGCTGCCAAGGTGCTGACACCAGATACCTGCGATACCCTCGCAGCGTGTAAGACATGCTTACCTACAGTGGTACCTCAGAAGAATGGAAAGTTAAACCCGCCCTCCGAAAGTTTGACTTGTTGATGCAATAAGTTTAGGGATTTCAGGCCATTAAAAAGCCATTTTAAAACTTGCAGAGAATATCAGAACAGTGGAGATCATATACACCCATTCTGCCTAAGGAAAGTATACTCTGAAACAGATGAACAGAAGTTAAATTTAAAGTACTAGCTCCTGTCTTAACACTTTGAAGAAGCTTTTCTGCTTCTGTTTATGCTTGTGTCTATTACATTTTTAAATTTGTAAAAACACAGCAACCACTTTCTTGGACAGATTTTCAAAACTGCAGTTGCAGATTGGTAGCAAAGTAGTTTAATACTAGTGTAAGGTGCTTGTGACTCAGACCTGACAAGAAACGTGCCACTAACTGGGTCATTGTTGAAATAAGATGCCTTTTTAAAAGGAAACAAAGAAAATGAAACATGTACCTGGAACAAGGAAAAGAAATAAAATACAGTGAAGTTTACAAAGTAATCTGAAATGGTGATAAATACATTTGTGTGCTGGAAAATGTAAAGTACTGTCATATGCTGTGAGTATATCATTATCCCTCCTTTATTGTGGGCCCAATGGTGCAGTTTTTGTGCATCATTTATTTAAAAAACATTCTGGATGTATGCGTTTTATATTTTCTGTTTCTTGGGTTTTATCCTTCAGCTTATTACACTCTGATTAAAATTAGAGAGGTAAAAGGAGAAAGTGACACCCTTTGGGCAGGATAATTTTAGCATTTTCCGTGTTGGCACAGGTTGGGAATCCCAGCTCTAATAATAGATTCCAAAGAGTGTCATTGCCAGATACAGAGCATCAACATTGGAAAAAGAAATATGCTATGAAGGAATAGGCAGAGCTATGATGATCTGTTGTTTTAACATCTGTGTGCTAAGTGATGTGGCATCTTGGACATAGAGAATTAAGGTTTCAGAAGGGCTTTTCTGTAGCTTTCAAATGTGCAGGGAGCAGGGAGACTTTATGAGGAGGGTCGGTGAAGGGAGGAGCTGTGCCGGTTTCTCCGATGCAGAAGTGCACTAGGTAAACTGAATGTCTGGGATGTTTGGTTATGCTGGGAGGTGTTGCTGCAAGAAGTGTGAATAATCATCCAGGAGAAACTGTGACCAATGCACTGACTCAGGCACGCAAGACAATGATGTAATGAAAGACTCATATTTAACTGCTCATACTAAGTACACTTACGAAGTGAGAAGATGTGATTGCTAATTTAGCTGCATTGCTGCAGACTGACTTGTAATTTAGCAGTATATTTGGAAATGAGGATCATGAACTCTCATGTGCCTGGGCAGAGTCCCAAGCCTGCACAGAGGCATGAGAGCTTAGTCAGCCGGCTGGGCAGCAGTGGGTGCTTGGCTAATTAAATCGATGATGGTTGGTTGTGGTCACTTAAATCTGTTTACTTGAATACAAGTAAGAACTTGCTCCAAACACATGCTAGTACAGCCAGGTATGAACCTGTTGTGGACTGGAAGCTGTTGCTGAGTTGGTGGTGTTGCTGTCGAAGTGCTGAGTTAACCAAAATGGTTCACTAGTGTGGTTGCTTGACCTCTGGATTGGACCCAGCTGGTGTCTGGCTAGTTCCAAGCTCAGAATGAGATAACCTGTTTCTATGTGTAGGTGTGTACAGGTAACTCAAGGCCAGCTTAAACCCATTTTTACTCAGTTTAGCAAAGTTCAGTTTACAGAAAGAAGCATTCACACAAATTTGCACCAGGATAACTAAATTGTTTTAAAATCATGTTTTTGCTTAAAAGATAGAATGCAGACCATACCAAAACAGGGGAGCAACCTTAGCAGATTTGAAATCTGTTGCAGATGATGTTAAATGTACTCAATCCTTGTCACCATCGTTGTAGGATTCTGCAAAGCAGCGAGCCTGGGTTGTTTGGAGGGAGTCAGTGACATCATTCATTGTTGCAGTGTGAGGCTTAGTGCTCCAGAGGGGGGCTCAGCTGTTTGTCCTGAGGTTTATTCACTGCAGTGAGTGTGACCAAAGGTTTTGAAGTGCAGCTGCCTAAAATCATATTCCTATATTCCTGTTTATACAAAAACATGCACACTGACCTAATTGTAGAGGCATAGAGCACTAGTTGCTCCATTTTTTCAGAGTTCATTATCTCTGGAAATCAGCCCTTTTTGGTGTTGTGTTAAGTATAGAAGTAGGAGCGTTATTATAGATGCCTAAGTACAAGTTTTGGTCTTAAGTATTTTTTTCATTTGCTCCTTTTGCTCTTTGCAATGGAATGTAGGATCTTTATTCATCTTACAGAAGACGTCACTACATCAGTAACCCAGCTTGTAATCAAAAGTGGAGATTGGTCTGAAAAGCTCTACCAGGAAATAGGAGAACAAAGCTAGTGGGAACAAAATCATTCTGGATAGCAGGACCCCTATGTTCAGCGACCTGGTGGAATCTACATGCTGTTTTTCGGTGTGATTTGCAACTGGCAAATAGCACTGCATCCTTTGCTCTGTATCCGTGAGATTTTCAATGAGTTAGCACCCAAAACAGAAATTTGAAGCAAAATTTGGAAGGGCCTACTCCAGCAATGTAGCTTAGTGAGCGTCTCACAAACGAGGGGAAGGAGGGCAGCAGGGGTAAGCTGATGGATATTAAGCCTTCAGAATGTGGCTTAGATTGCAAGACTAGGCTGCAAGCAATTTATTTATCACTGTGTGGTTCATTTCAAATATAGGTCGACACAGGAACTGTTTTTGCACGGGGATGCTCTAGCTGATTGCGTGTCTATAGCCTTACTTTAATCTGCTGTGCAGGCCATACACTTGAATTGAAAAACATCTCTCTGATGCTGAGGGTTCATTACTCATCTCTCTGGATCCTCTTAGCATTTGTTCTGGAGATATCTTTACTCTGGCTCATAAAATATACATTGGAGGAACACGTCTTTATGAGTGCACCAAATGCACATGTCTCAAAAAATGCTCTTGGGGAAGACACTTGAGTTTCCTACCAAAGTATTATTTTCTTCCATGTTCAATCAATATAGTTCAAAAGCTGGATTAACTACGATAAAAGCTCTAGGGCCAGGAGATTGCATCAGGGTATGTGTTTGGCTTGAATGTTATAATGACATTTCATTAAGACGTTGTAGCTCTTACTACTATTTACATGTAAAATTAAAAAAAACACATGAGAAATGCACATAAGGAAGGGTAATAGTCACTTGAATAGAGTTGGTGCAAAGCTTCATTTGCAGACATTTTACAAATGTCAGAATGCAGACATTTCACAAACTTGCAGTGAATCTGTTGCTTACCTTACAGCTCTGGAAAAAGATTTGCCAAAACCATTTTGTCTGAAGGTTTTGCTTTTGGCCACTGTCAGTGTAGTATTTTCTTTCAGGCACTGTTCTGGTGAGCCATATGTACTCACAGGTAACTTGCATATTTAGTCGGTGTGCTGGAAATAGGCATCCTCTACCATTTACTGTCCAGGGTCTGCATGATGCCATTTCTTGGTGGCAGGTGACGCCTCTAAATTTTCGGTTCTGATGAAAATGGCTGTTGTAGCTGAATTTTCTCATATGCAAGCCTTTTGCATTCATACATAAGGCTGTTTTGTCTTATTAGTTGTCACTTAGATTTGTACAGAGTGTTATGAGAGGTCTGCAAGTGTGATGCTGATATAGGGGCTGGGTAACACTGCATTTTCTGGCCTGTTAGACAAGGGCATGCACTTGACAGAGAAGCTAACTGTGCTCTTGGTCATGCTTGGATATTAAAATTTATTAGAAGGGACAGAAGTTTATGTACCCTGACTGATAGTTATACATTTTTGGAAAGTAGTGTGGTTTTCTGTAGCTTGTTCCACATTTGTATAAAATATGCTGTTGTTTTATTTTCTGACACTTCATCACAACTTAGATTTTTTTGGAGCAACAATTTTGGAGGCAGCAATTCCATTGGGTATCCTGTGGTTCTATTCAGGTTAGATGGAATTGATGGAATATTCCATTGATGGAATAGTTGATTATTTTATAATTTTCCACTGAAATATAGGTGCTCTGCTGAACTGTGAGAACATACGTGGAAACGTTCAAAAGCCTTAGTAAAACTTAGCATAAATATGAAAGGGCACTTAAGTTTTTCTTTCAAAAGCTTGTGATGGTAAAAGAGATAAAAGTTATAGTGGTCTGTTAAATACATCAGAGTATTCAAATAATATTAAGCAGTGGGTATTCATATCTAAACTCTTTAGTCATATTTGGCCTAGTGTTCTGCTGTGACACATCTTGAATATTGACAGTGACATTCAGTTCGCTGCTTTCTGAGAGCAGCTACTGAAAATTAGTTACTTTAGGAGGAACTTCCAAAACTCATGCTCCAAGAATATGATCCATTCATCACTACTGTTAGTTCAGCTTGACTTCAAGCTGTGAAAATTGTATAAATGTCCAGACTGCTATCGCTTGTGATGTCAAGGAGCACATGGGTATAGGTAAGTATATATTAACTATTTAGCTTCCAGTCTGAAGTTGGCCAGATCAGAGTCATTAAACTGTAAATCGTGAAACATCACTTGCAAATTTTGTTTTGGTAATCTTTTAGACCATCAGAATTTTCTTATGGCATACATTATAAAATATCAGTGGAGTTAATTTATGAGAGAAGAGCATTCAAGGTGACTTCAAATTAGACCGTAACAAAAGCAGGATAAGGCAAAGGAATCTGTTTTTTGTTCTCTTTATTACATTTTGGTTTATTACATGCAGATTTTCCACCTGGGTACAGCTGACTCCATCTGGTGTTATTCAGGTGTCTGTGCCATGCCCTCAGAACTCCTGGAGCGTGGGAGCCTGGAGGTGTCCCCTCCTGGGGCCAGGGTGTGCCTGGCACCACTCACTCGCTCGCCTGGGCTTGGAGCCTCACTTCTCATGTGTTCGTGTCTCATCCATTTCCTGCTTAACAGGAGAAGCTCTTAGCTTGTATCCCCGTAGCTTTTCAATATCCCCTTAAAATCATTGCAAGGAGAAGCTTCCATCTGGGCGCTGGCAGTGTCTTCATTGTAGTGCTGCCAGTGCTTTTGAAGTCCTGCTGATGTCCTGTTATCCGACCTGGAAATTGCTTCCTTTTGATGATCTGTAGCAAGGCTTTTTACCTCGTCTTAGCAGATGATTTGCTGCTTGCTTACCGCGTTGAGGTTGGGAGCAGGGAACAAACAGGCAGGCAGCTTGAATGCTTCAGATTTTTTTTCCCCCAAATTGCAGAGAGCAGGAAAATGCAAGGCTGTTATGTTTGGTGGGATCTAAAAATAGCTATAGTTGACTCCACCCCTCTATGAATTGCTTCCAGGAACACATTGAGCTGTTGAGCTATTGAAAGTGAAGTGTATTTAATAGATGTGCAGCCTATTTCCTACCATCTTTCAATTTCTCCCTGTGCCTTTAAGTGTTTTAAATTTGTCTCTTTTTTTGCATGCAGTTTTCTGAGCTAAGCCTTTCATTTTGATGTGAAATGATTTAACGTGGGATGAAATTCTGTTTCAGAGAAATCCAAACAGTTTGACTTACATGGGTACATGTTACCGCACTCAGAACTCTGTGTTTAATAATGGAAAAGTCAATAACCTTAAAAGTGCATTGGAAAAATAATTCTGCTTTCTTAGGGGACTTCGTTGTGGTCATGTGTTTCTCCTGAACCTTGAGAACTGTCTTAAAAGCATTGCTTGAATGTTGCCACGACTGATTTTACAACAGTCAACATTTGTCATGGTTAAAATGACTGCCCAGTTATTGGCATTTAGCAGCTTTTCTGTGTGATGTATGAGCTGTCCTACTGGTTGGGTAGCAATGATATCAGTAAGCTGTTAGGTTTTACATGAAGGTACACGGAACTGTGAGCTTTCCATCTAAAAGGGTGGATGCCTGTGAGTCAGAAGGGCTAATTAGCACCCTCTATGACACCTATTTAGCAGTCAGTGCATTTCTTGAAGTTTGAAGGCTTTAGACTAGTAAAGAAGAAAGCTACTTCAGGAAGAAGGATCTTCAGTACGTTCTGAGATTTAAACATGCCATTCTGTAAACTCCTGTAAGAGCCCATTTGGCAATGATTTCTGCCTCTGATAAAATATTCCTACATTTCTGCTGCTAGACAACCAGTTTTGTGTTTCCCAGAAGTCAGGACTTTGTTCATTAACATCTCAGTATCTGTGCGTTTGTGGGAGAAATGGTGCAGGTTTTTTTGTTCGTCTTTGCCGAGGCACCGATGTTGATTGTTTGACCACTAACCAAATGGCTTTACAGTCTACTGTTGGTAGTGCGTTTACAACTTTCATCTCACGCCTTTTGTTAAATATTTCGCACATACAAATGGCAAGGATTGAAATTTAACATGCACATTTTTCAGAGCATAATGTGAAATAAAATCGTATGTAATGTTAAATACGAATATATATGTATATGTAAATATATATAAGATGGTATATAATGTTAAAGCAAGACCGTTGTTAAAAATGTGCTTTTTAAAGTACATATTGAGGGATTTCACGGTCTGACAATCGATGCTTGCCTTTCATTATCTCAGTACAATGATCTCAGGGGAGTTTCTTTTATGAGCCTAAATTTTGCATATTAATATGCATTTCTTCGCCTTAAATTTCGCATCTTAATAAAAGTCTGAGAGATATTCCCCGAAAGTACTGGTATGAATGTCTTAAAATTCAGTAATAGTCCTGGTAAGCTTTTAGAGAATACGCTGTATTGTCATTACAGAGGTCACAGTTTTACTCAGGTGACAAGACTTTTCCTTTTTGACTGTCCCCTTGCAGTAAGAAATTTGTTTGATAAGAGCATAGCATGTAGAGGCAAGGTGACACCTTTCCCTCTGTATGAGCCCAAGGAATGATGTTTGTGTTGCTGTAGGACTCCAGAAGGGCCTGTGCAGCTGAGGAGAGTCACTTAGATGTTATGATTGTGCTCTGCTATGTAAACAGGTTTATGTGTATATTATCGAGCCTGACCCTGTTAGTTGTAAAACAGATATGAGTTGTGAGACAACTTTTTCTAGATTTCAAATCCAAAATGTCATTACTATCTATACGGACTCCTGAAATGGGGAGAAAAATTAAGTTCCAGCAAGTAGGAAAAAAAAAAGGTGGGCAGATTTTTTTCAGTGTGAATTTGGATATTCAGGGCGCATAGTTAAGTGTGTTGGTACTGTTAGAACACTCCTATCAAAGCAAACCTTAACGCAGCTCCCCTCTCTCTGGGCCGGGTTGAGTCATGCAGGCCAGAAGAGATTGGCCTTAGTTTCGGGGCAGCAGCTCAGCTGGGCAGCTGCTGAAGGGGCTGAAACGAGGCTGTCAGGCAGGGACCTGGCTACCTGCACTCTGACAGGGATGGGACACTGTGCCCTTCTGCACTCTGACACGGGATGGGACACTGTGCCCTTCTGCACTCTGAAACGGGATGGGGTCACTGTGCCCTTCTGCACTCTGACAGGGATGGGACTGTGCCCTTCTGCACTCTGACAGGGATGGGACACTGTGCCTTTCTGTGCTCTGACACGGGATGGGACACTCTGCCCTTCTGCACTCTGACAGGGATGGGACACTGTGCCCTTCTGCACTCTGACACGGGATGGGACACTGTGCCCTTCTGCACTCTGACAGGGATGGGGACACTGTGCCCTTCTGCACTCTGACAGGAATGGGACACTGTGCCCTTCTGCACTCTGACAGGGATGGGGACACTGTGCCCTTCTGCACTCTGGCAGGGATGGGACTGTGCCTTTCTGCATTCTGACAGGGATGGGACACTGTGCCCTTCTGCACTCTGACACAGGATGGGACACCATGCATTTCTGCTGCCTTTGTGTGAGGTGTGAGGCCATGGGGTGTCAGGTCCTTTAACCTGGGTGAGGGATGTTGCAACCTGCCATAAGATATTAAATGCAGCATGAAGCCAGAAAGGCCAAGGATGTCGCTTAGACCAACTGTGCCTTCTATTCTTCCTAGGTAGTGTGGTTAAAGAGAGAAGGGCACATTTAGTGTAAATGCAATACTATTCTCAAAAGCAGTCATTTAGTTTTATACCAAAACCAAAATTGTGTTGCTTCTCCTTCTTCTCTTTCTCCATCTCTTCACATACAACAGTTTCATTTATCCTTACCACAGCAAGACTAGCTGACAAGGATCAACTGGAGTATTTGCAATAACTTTTAAACTAGAGATTTGTTCACTACTGTCCCTAGAGGCCGAAAATGCTGTTTCTTTGCCTCTTAAAATCCTATTAGTCTTACTTTCTCCATAATTATGAGGGTGATCATGTTTCTGTTCCTCTCATTAAGCCACAAGCTCTCTTGATTTATTGGTTAATTTCCAGACCAGTAATTTCTTCTGTAAAAACAAATCCTGCTATTTCTAGTTTGAGTGATTATAGCAGACAGGGTTTTGACCTATATAAATAAAGTCAAATACTACTACAGCTTTGCTTTCATGTAATATTTCAAAGGTGAAGAGGAATATCAGGACTAACTAAGGTGGATTTTGCATTTGCAGACTGACTGAAATAAGGAGTGTTCATCTAATGGATATTGTGTAACACTCTTACTAAATAAATCTTGTAATTTTCTTTTTGTTGGTCTGTTACTAGGATCCGTACTATAGATTTAATGATGTGATGTACAGATGGATCTCACTAGATAACTGGACTTACAGCAGGACGTTCAAAACTCCTTTTGATGTCAGGTATGCAGTAAAGATATATCTAAAATAGTTCTGTGCCATCTTTCATGCAGAATTGCAAGTTAATCCATCAGCTCAAAATCTGCTTAATGCTTTTGTATCTGATAAAACAAATTATGCAATCATGTGCAGCTGCAAAGCTGTTGCTACAGAACACTTCAATTGTTGCTTTTCCCTATTTTTAATTGATTGTTAAAAATTACTTATGAATTGTCAGTTGAGAAAAGATAATACTTAGGCTAACTGAAAGCTATCCCATCTAATATCTGGCAGGTATGGGAATGTGCTGTGTTCTTGAACGTGCTGACTTGAGCTACTTCAGCTGTCATCTTAATTTGACTTTTTAAAGATACAGTGTAGCTACACTGAGTCCAATGTTTTTGCAGGTAGCTGAGGCAACTGCTGGTGTAATAGTGATACACATTTTTACATTTGTCTGTCTCCTGTGTGTTCTGAACTCTAGGTGTTCTGACAGTTTTTCACGCATATGTTTTCTTCTGTAGGAAGTGGCAGAAAGTGAATTTGGTTTTCGAGGGAGTAGATACAGTAGCACAGATCCTGCTCAACAATGTCACTCTCGGGAGAACAGACAACATGTTCAACAGATACGTAAGTAGTATGTTAATTTCTGAAGGTGCTTCTGTGTTTTCTTCAAAGCCCTTTTGTTCTGAGAACTTCCAGTGCATTCAAGTACCAGTAAAAGTCAGTGCTTGGATGCAGAAGGCGTTGACCTGAGGACTGCGTGTGTAATCAGGTAAATGTTAGAAAGAGAAGTGTACTTACCTTTTCACTAGCAACAGGGTCATATCTAGAGGTGAATGTGCCTTGTCCTAAATGAGAGGACCAATGCAAGAGGATCAATTCAGCTAATAATATGTCTTGCTTCTTGGGATCTGTCCCAGCTCCAAGAAAACGTAAGCTTAAATCTGTTTTATTAGCTGTAAATCTGCTTACTAGTTGGTATTAGAATGGTTTACATGTGAATACTGCAATGAAAATGCACGTGTTGTAAAGCCTGTGTAAGTGTTTTCATGCTTTTGGTTTTTAAAGAGGCTGGTTTATTTTAATATGGCACTTTGGATAATATTGTCTTGCATTTTTGAGCTTCACTTATGTCAGCGTGAGAGTATTCATTACAGAATGATCTTGAGAGTGGCAAAAACATTCAAACTAATTTTACAGCTTTAAAATACAAGATTATTCTAGTATTAACATAAGGAGCAATCCTTGCTTTTATCTCAAAAGAATCAAAAAACCTGAAGAGTTAAAGAAAGAATGATAGTGGAATAACTAAATTACAAATGAAATCTGGTGTCTCCATATCTCAGCATTTACCATTCTGTCAGGTTTTACTGCAGAGGCACTGGACTGAGACATAAGACATTCTGCCACCTGGGTCTGTGAGACCTAGGACAATCCACTTAGTTTCTCTTTGACTTAGTTTTACCATCAGAAATAAAAAATTTCATAGAGCTTTTATGAAATTGTAATTACTTGCTATTTGGAGAGTATCTAAAGGTTTGTCAGTAGCAGGCTCTGTAAAGTTAGGAAGTGGATTACTTTGTCCATATTTCTGCAACTTCATTTTGTATCAGATTGTAACAATTCATGAAGTGGCCTTCACTGTAAAACCAGAGTGTACTGCATTAAATTGAGTCCGGGGTCACTGTGACCCAGGCTTCTGCCTTGTTCACCTGTTCTGCATGGCAACAACATCAGCAGGAAGGACTCTCTGAAGGCTCTGGATTGGGGAATGCTATTTGCTTTATAATTTCCTGCTGTATGCTGCAGAAATAAGTGATTCTAGCTGGTCTGTTCCCAAATTAGAAAAAATTGCCAAGACTTGGCTTTTCACAAACGAGCGCTCTGAGGAATAAATGGGTATTAGCCATTGCAACCATATTGTCTCGGTAGCACAGGAGAGTTTGGAAATGGAACATTTCTCCTTTTCTCCAGCCACCCTGAAGGGGATTTTGTGACCTAGTGAGGAAGCCCCCAAATGCTTAATTTGGTGCTGGCACAGAATGTGTGTCTGTGCATTTGGGGGATGAGAATGCAGCTCATTTCATTCGGGGGAATGAAATACAGCTTTGCAGTGTTCATGGACAAGGCAGCTCAGTGCCTTGTGGTAGGTGAGCTGGCAGCACAGTGTGAGCTGGAAGCACTCCTATGTGGAGCAGCTTTCTGAGCTGGAATAAGGTGCCTTCCCGAAGATGCAGATGAGTTCTGGATGGGGAGGGGAGTTAAAGATTCTCTTGCTGTCCTTGTCCTTCAAGCACTTCTGTGTGCAAGCAGAGTGCTGCAGCCTGCAGTGAGGGCTCAATGTGAGGGAAGTGATTTGCCCAGAAGCGTCTCCTTCTATCTAGAACATTTCTGTGTATTTTCTTTCTTTCAGTTTACAAGGTAGCTTTTCTTTTCCTTCAAAACCGGAGCACGCTGAGACTGTATTTCGAAAGCCTTTGAATAATATATATATGGTATTAAAATCCCAGTGTAATAGTGATTATAAATCTCATATATAAATGTCAACACTGTAATGGCTTTGTTCTGTGTTTTGTCCTAGAGCTTTGATATTACCAGCGTGATCCAGGAGGTCAATTCTGTTGAAGTCCGTTTCTTGTCAGCCGTTTCATATGCAGCAGAGCAGAGCAGATGTCACAAAGCTCGCAGCATCCCCCCGGCGTGCCCTCCACCTGTGCAGAAAGGAGAGTGCCATGTTAATTTCATCAGAAAGGTAGGGGCAGAATTGTCTGTCTCTGGCTTCAGGCTGGGAAAGAGGGATGCGCCACAAGCTGTCCTTACAGTTGTGTTCTGAAACCTGCAATGTCATTTCATAAGTAGGGCATATTTTTCATTGCAGCTTCCTTCTCCCATCCCCCCAAGAAACCTGTAATCTTGTATGTTGACAATACAAGAGGCATGAGAAGGCCAGGCTTCATATCTAAGTGATAAGAATGTTTAAGAGGCTATTTTCATCAAAGAGTCAGCAAGGAGACTTGCTGCTGAGAGGGCAGGATAGCATTGGGAAATGTGTAATCATTACGTTTTGATCCACTGGGTGGGTTTAGAGATGTATGCTGACAATAGAGCTCACTGTTGCAAATACCAGTGTGTATTGCCAAGGCTGTAAAAATCTCATCCAAGCAGCTTTGTGAGTGTTTGCTGTTGCTCATGTGCTGTGCTATTTATACGGGGCAGCTCTGGCATGTCCCAAGAAGTGTTATCTAACAGGGGACCTGTTCTCATATTATTAGTGTTGTGAAATGTGACTTTTAAGTACATATTCAGTGAAAACAACAGTGTAATATAAATGAATGAAGCTCAGAAACTTTGATTTAAGACACAGCTTCTTTTCTGTTAAAACTTAAGGCAAACTATCATTTGAGTAGCATCTGTTGTATTTCTGATAGCTTTGCAGCAGATAGAGGCAATGTCTAGATTATCTTATTTTCTAATTTCTCTTTTTGAGTGTTTTTGTGCATTTGTCTCCACTTAAATGCCTTTCTTGTTAATTATTTTCAAACTTTCTAATAAAGTCTTTCTAGAGTCTCCTCAAAAAGTGACTAGGATGCTGTAAATTTAAACCTGGATATAATTTCCTTTAAAATTTGTTAATTTAAACGTGGACTCCATGTCGTCTTGGAAAGATGCTTTAGGATTAAGATGCTGTTTTTATTTCTACTTGCTGCTACTTTTATTTTCTCTATATTTTAGAAAGTTTATTAGTTTTTCCAAGTCCACTGTGTTTGTCAGAAATCAGTGCAAGGAGAGGCTTGGAAGTAATACGGCACTTACTCAGCTGTAGTCTTATTTATAGAGCAAAATAGGCCTGGAATAATTTTATGCTTCACTGAACTATACCTTTAAATTTGTAACAAAATACCCTCGTGCTTTTTCCTCAAATGAGTTTTTTGACTGTTCTTGGAAGCTGCTCCAGAAATTTCCAGAAACATTTTGGGTTCCAAGTATGTGGCAGCAACAGCAACTATGTCACATTCAAAAGTAAACAAACATACTAGGACATTGCTATAAGCTGGCCGCTTCCCATCCGAAAGTAATGGAGAGCTGTTTACACATTTCAGGTGCAGTATTAAGTGCAGTAAACTTATCTAAATCTGAGTAGGAGTTTGTGGCAGAACACAAACCTGTCACTGCGAATGTACTCCAGTGATACAGGCAAGTTGTTCTTATGATACACTGTTTCTGACAGCAGTCTCTGCAGTATTTGTAGTGAAACCTGCCAATCTGTCAGTGATTCATTTGTTTATTTTTTATAAAGGGAAAATGACTTTCAATCGGACATGTTTTCTAAGAATATGCTATCCCTGGTTTTCTGTTTGAAATAGGTGCAGAGTTTGCTTCCTGGAAGGCTCTTTTGCAATTTGATAGACAGGGAGGCTTACTGGCAACGCAAGGGATAGGCCAGGCTTGTGCAATGTGGTTTGCCCAAATTAGTATGCCTCGGCTGTAAGTTATTAGTCTCTAAATTTAGAACTGTGTGTCACTGTACAACACTTTAGGAGATCCATTGTATTTGCTTTGGGGGCTGGGGCTGTGTGAAACTTGGAGGGCAGCTGAATAGATGTTGTCAAGGGATTTGTTAAGTAGAGGTCTGACCAGGTTTGAAAACAGCTAAATGGAAATTAGTGTATGCACTTCTCTGCCTGACCAGCATTTTATAATTCTGACAGTTATTCTGATGTTAGTACCAGAACTAAGCTACTTCTCAACCATGTTTTTGTTCCCTTTGTTTTTGTGTAAGAGAACCATAAAAAGGAGAGAAACAGTGAACATGACTGAACTACACAAATGCACCAGACATATAAATTTCTTTCCTTGTGTTAATCTGTGGTGTTAGAACTAAAAATAGTAGATAAACTACTTCATATATGATTTTTAATTTGATACTGTTATTCTAAAATACTGTAACATTTCTAACTGTCAATTTTCTGCTTAGTTTGTCTTTTAGGTATACAATTAAATACTGACGTTAAATACAAACTAAGATAATTCACAGCTGAATTGAGAGTAATCTCCTGGATTGTTTTTTTGATCTTTACTGTTTGGGGTTTTGTTGGCATTTTTTAAGTGGTATGCTAAGTGTTGTTTTGTTCTTTCAGTAATACAGAATTTGTCAGTACATGGACGTTTAATACAAAATTTAATTTTTTATATAGTACAGGTAGTAGCAGCAGAGTTCTGGTCGAGAAATAAGAAGAAAACACTGTAGGCTCTTCTGGGTTTATGGAAACTGGAAAAATTCTTTCACTGCATGTCAATATTTTATTCCTAGATAGCAAATGTCTTTTATTTCTGGCACGGCATCAATGTCTGTGTGAAAAACAGGCAATTGTAACATAATCATTCTGTTTTCCAGGAGCAGTGTTCATTTAGTTGGGATTGGGGCCCTTCTTTTCCCACTCAAGGAATCTGGAAAGATGTTAGGATTGAGGCCTATAACTATTACCACCTGATTTACTTTTCTATAACTCCTTTCTTTGGTAAGTCTCTTTTGTTTCTTCTTTTTATTGGTTTCACCTTTGGAATACAAACCGTTTTATTGTTAAGCTCAATTAACTTTCATTTTAGGAAATGTTCTATGGATGTTTTAGGACTTTGCATTTAGTTCTTTCCACAGCACACATTTTTTAGGTATTGGAACAGAACTTCAGTATGAGCTATAGCTATTAAAAGTGTAAGAATTCAGAATCGGTTTTTTGCTTAAAATCCCTGAATAACTGCAGAAATAATGTAGTATTAGCACCTGTTCTCCGGTTTTGAAAAATTTCTTTTCTATTGGCATATGTTTTCACCAAGACTCCATGTAAATATGTCTCACTTTGTCTCAGTTTCATATAAAACAGAGGCAAAGCTGCTATGGGAATTTGGTTTTGTGTTGGAAAGACAAATGCACAGTGAGCAGAGTTAGAAGAGTGCTGAGTTTTCAGGACACAACATGCAGTCTGAGAGAGAAAAGCAGTCGTGCTATGCAAGGATAATTGTTAAAGCTGCAATTGGAGAGGATAACCTCCTGCATTCCTGCCACCTAACTTACCAAACCGGTTTCCTCTCTTGCAGTGGTCTCTGATTTTCCTCTTCTTTGTCCTGAAGATCATTGCAGCTGAGCAAAAGTAGTTAATTTTCCCTTGAAGCTTTCTGCAAGCGGTGATATGCCCCGTTGTAGACCACCCACATGCTTTTTTTCACTGCCTGTTGAGCCCAGTCTTCAGTGGAGTAAAGGCTAGCTTGTGGGTCCTCTGCACTGGGGTGAATTTCAGCCCTTGGGAATAGATTTGTTGTGTATGAATAAAAGAGGGAGACATCACTCCATGGCTGCTTTTAAAGCATCCTGAAATAGCTGCAGGTCTTAGCTAGAATTAAGGTGACTGGAATTTGCATGGAAAGCCCCAGCACAGACTGTGTGCTTTCTAAAATTTAGTTGCAGTAAAAACCTTTTCTGGTCCCTCCCACATTCCCACAACTCCACCTTCTGGTAGGTAAAGTCTTGCTCTCTGGATAAGTGGAGAGAGCAAACCTCTTTCATTCAGCAGAGTGGCTTGGAACCAGAGCAAGAGCTTATTAGTATGCAAACATAATAACGTTTGAAAGAGAAAGAGTAAATGAACAACCTGGATTTAAGCTGCATATGTACTTTTATTGTTCATCAGATTTAGTATCATAGCCTTTTGACTACTGAGTCTGTAAAAGATTCACTGTTCTTGGTTTCTGTGCCTAGACGTCACAGTTCATGCAGTTAAGAATGGGTCGGAATTTCTATAAGCTTTTGTAGGGGAGGAAATATGCACTGTAATGTCTGACCCTTGTAGGGTGGGTACTTTTTAACTTTTTCCACATTTCAGAAAATTGGTCTTCACTGGGTAATGCTGGGTGTGATATAAACTTGGGAACTGAATCATTGCTCTTCTTTCTGGGAAAGACAGTGAAAATCACACCAGGGCTGAATGCAATTCTTTGTTTTTTGGGGTGAGCTCTCTTTCCCTCATGGAGGAAGGAAAGCTAGAGGATATAGATAAAAGGAGAAAGTAAGTTATTAGTAGTTTGGGTATACAAAATGTGTCTCAGTTCTAGTTTTCCTGGTTTTCTGTTTAATTTGCTTTTGCTTATATTTTAATCTGTAATATTTGAAGTATAGGATTAGCCAGGCTATGTTAGCAGCTATGCAATTCAAGTGCTAAAGTTAGTGGGAAATTTACACATAGATCTGGAGTACCCTTGACCCTGGCTCTCCTTATTCAGTAAGTTCTGTGAAAGAGAGGATGCTCTGTGGTAGCTTCAGAGAGATCTTGGAGAAGTCATTAACTTGTTTCCTCCACGGCACATGGGTGGGAGAGGGGACATAATGATACAGCCTGTCAAGTCTAGACACAGTGGGCCCAATTCATCCCCAGTGCAGCTCTGTTCATTTCGTCAGTGAGTCTGGGATGAATTCAGCTCGTTTTCTGTTAATACTGTTTTTGTTTCATTGACAAAAGTGATTGTACTGGCTTGTGATTACAATCTTTCCCAAAGAGTACCATGTTCATATGAGTGCTGACTAAAAGCAAATACAATGTCTATGGGAGTTGGTGGGAAAAAATTCCTTCCTAATGAAGTGACTGGTGTCAAGGTCTCTGACTTTTGTACAGAACTCTGAAAAAAAAGCCAGGATGGCTTTTGAATGAAGAAAAGAGTTAAGAAACATAAATCATATTGCATTGTTCTCTTCCATTTGACACAGATGTCAAATGCACTAAATAAGCAGATTAACCATGTTAGTCTGGTTCAAACACAGCCTGAAAATAATTAAATTTAATCTTGGGTATTTGAATTTTTTTTATGAGAGATCATGTTAACTAATAGTATATAGACATATATAAACATAATTATTAAATTCCCTTTTTTTTTCTCCCCCTTTATTTAGTAAAGAGTGCTCAGCAGTGGTATCTTGAAGTCGAGTCTATTTTTGATGTAGTCAGCTCCAAGCCAATTGCAGGTCTTGTGACTGTGAACATTCCCAGATTACAAACGCAACAAACGTTCAGTGTGAAGCTTCAACCTGGAGAAGGCAGCATTGTGCTGCTTGTAAACATCAACAAGGTAAGGAGGTGTGTATGGAAATCTAGTGCAGCTGCAAAATGTTTCCCCTGGTTTCCAATGTGACTTTCTGCCTCCATGCTGGTTTTAGGCCTCCCTCCCATTCCTTACTGTGTTCCTGACTTTTAACAACAGTTCTGTATCCCTTACAGGGTAGGAGAACAGTTCTTTTCCTTTCTAAAGTGCGATGTTTGTGGAGCTATGCAGCTCACTGCCAAAAAGTTGGTGAAACCTTAGAAAAAAGATCACATAATCACTGGCCACTGTTAAATGACCTATCTTGAGTTATTTAGGGAAATAACCTTTGGATACCCCGTGTCACTTCACTAGCAGCAGGTATCTCACGTGCTACTGTTCACTGGACTGATTTGGACCAGAATATGCTACAATGTGTATGATTCTCCCAGGAGAGAGAGGAAACATTCCTCAAACCTCTCAGTAGATACTCTTTCAGGTAAATAAAAGCAAAAGAAAATTTTGTGAAGTAATACTCCTTACGTTCACTTGTAGTCCTTTGGATAGGGAGATCTCAGGAGGAATTTTTGACTGGTGAAAGGTGCTCTTATGAGGAGCAAACTCAGTTAAAAAGTCAGGCTCAGGCCAGTGGGCAGTGGGAGCCCTGGCAGGTGCAGCGGGAGCCGCACCTGATGGAATTCTCCACGAGAGCGTCACTGCCGCAGGACATGCATTTGTGGGTGGGTGATCTGCTGTGAGCAGGAATTTGGGGTTTCTGACAATAGAATACTGGCAGTTAATAGCATTTGAGGGTCTGCCTTCAAGCTCTTCTGTATTTTACTGGCTTTGCTGATTTTCTGCATTGCTGTGTAACTCTGCATCTGTTTTCCCAGTTTAACTGCATTGTCTGTGTGTGTTCTTGAGTTCACTTGTCAGTTGTTTGTGTGGAGAGAAAGCAAGTAGGGTGTTAATGTTCTAGTATGCACGCTCTGTGACTTGTGTACTTATGTGCTTTGTTTTATTTTGACATAGAAGCATAGAAACATACAATTTTTGTTACTGTTGTCATCTGGCGTGCAAGTTACATGAGCAATTACCAATACCCAGTTTCATTTAAAATAACCATTAGTCTCTGCTTAGCCTTTTAATGGATTATGTTAAGCAGGCACTGCAAAGTGAAACTTCAGAAATTATTTTTGCCGATTTAGTTATCTCACCCCCAGCCTCAGAAGAGATCTCTTAGTATAGTGCAACTGCAAATTTGGGAGGAAGCACTTCCTTCAGAACCGAGGCAGCAGTGTTTCATTATTCTTTGTGCACAAAAGGCTTCGCTGCATGAATTCACATCAGCTGATTTTATGAGAAGCCCCAAAATGTGTTCTCATGTATTGATGAGGCTAACGGAGCCCTTACTCTGTACACAGACTTGTGTGGTGCATATTAAATACTGAGACCTCACCAGAAATTTATTTTTAGTTAAGAGCTTATTGCAGATTATGTTGCGGAGTCAGTAGGTGTTGGAGTGGTGCATATCACTGAGATGTGTATCAGTCTTCCTGCAGTTGCCACGCAAAGTGCTGTGTTGCCAACATGACAGCATTTTGCTTATCAGCTAGTGGTGAGCAGAGGGGTGACATCATTAGTGGCCAATGAGACACTCCAGTCGTTCCAGGCAGCTGCGAACACTCCCTTGTTGTTGAGGCACACGCTGAGTCTGTGCTTCCGTTTGTATCCGTGCGGCACAGAGATCAGTACTTCTTCACAAGCAGTTATGATAATTCTGTATCGGAGAAGCTGAAAGATATATTCATGATATATTCATGGTTGTGTCCAAATATAGCTACAGCAAAACATATTGTTGGGCTGCTCTCCAGCCTTGATTTGTTTGAAAAGATTGAGGCACTCCTTGCATGACTATATTCAGTGCTGATCCCTCCATTGTTTGGTTGCATGCATTGTTGCTTTCTTCCCACAATTTTTGTGTTGCACACTCAACTGGCAAATGCTGGCAACAAGATTGAGCAGCAGAAGTAGGCTGTTTGAGTGAAGATAAATATTCTGTCATCTTAGAGATTGTATTTGATGTTTGTAAAAATTATGGAGTACTATGATTAGGAAGCATAGAGAGACAAAGCAAAAAACCACTGAAAGAATGGAAGAATTTGACTTAAAAGCTTGACATAAGTGAAGCAGTCAGTATGGTCACATATTACCAGAGTCACAGTTGGAAAGTGTCACTGCTGTATATTGAATGTTGCGTGTTATGGATGAAAGGATCAATGAGAGGAGGTGTATGATACAGAGCTCAGTGAACAATGGCTGCTCCTGACACAGATATTTGGGGTTTGGGGGAATAGTGTGTCAGTGTGCCTCAGCTGAGGAGTAGCAGCTGGATGTGTGCATGCGTGTCCAGGTGTGCTCATGGCCTGTTGTGGACGCAAAATGAAGTGATAGCCCGGACTTCAGCAGAGGAAATCATACTTCTCTCTGTAAATGATTTTCACCTCAGAGCTGCAGCTGGCGAGAGCGTTAGCATATCTCAGCTGAAGCACAAAACCTCGTTAGACTTGTGGTAATTCACTCAAAGGTATCTGAGCCCCGGGTGCATTTTTTACATCTTTTTATACGTGTTGCTCTGACTTTCTCCTTTGTATGTTCAAGAGTTCTGCAGTGGAGGCTTGGTGGCCAAATGGACATGGAAAGCAAATTGGATACAACATGACAACAACTTTTATGATGGAGGCAGGATGCCAGATTGAGAAGTTTTCAAAGGTGAGCCGTTCCGCTTAATTACATCTGGCATTTCACTGTTACTGTTAGGACATCCGCTCTGCATAGCAGGTGTCTAGAGCTCTTAAATGTTTCGCTGGGTTGTAATATGCATGTGAAAATGTTAATGAGAAATGAGTTTTTTTAATGTCACAATGTATGGCTACCTGTTTTCTGGTAGTCTTAGCTTGTATGGATGCCTTTACTTATATTCTGGCTGCAAGATGGCTTACAGTTAACCAGAAACCTCAGAAGAGAAAAGTTGCTTACTTCTTTAATTTTCTAGCTTACGAAAAGAGAAACGCACTTCTGAACTTTATATACCATGCTCTTGGTTTTGTATCATGCACCCTTTTAGATTTCTATAAGATTATGCAAAGGTTTATTACTGAGATTTTTCTTGTTAATTCAGTTCGTAAAAAATTTGTGGGATAGATACATTCCTAAAAACCTAACATACATTTGTTTATTAGAATGTGGTAGATGTGCTTCTGGCTTAAGAAGAGGTAAAATCTTAAATATGACCATAAAAGTAATATTAGAGGATTTTTGCATAAGGGTTCGTCTGGCTGTTTAATTATCTGTTTGGTTTTACTAATAAGCCTAGAAGAGGTAATTTACAATTGTCCATTAAGAAGAAAAATGATAGAGATTAGACTGGGCTCCTTATGCCTTGAACATGTGGAAACAGCCATGTAAATGTATGCATTTATTAGATGTTTCTGGTGTGTATTGCTTCACTAAAAACTAATCTGGTCACCAAGCATCTAAACTGCTATTTACTGTAACATTTGTTCATGTGAAAAAACTCTATGAAAAACTAGTAGCTTCTGGTGTTGTAGTCTTTATAGGACTAGCCCTTAGTTTGATTATGAAGTCATAATAATAGTTCTTTGCTGTTATTAGTGTTCTAATTTTGAAACAATTAAAAAACCCACACCAAGTAAACACAGCATATTATGCTTGGAAAAACTGGTTGCAGGAAACACAGTTATAAAGCCTGTAAAAAGGAAAATTCTGTTATTACTGTGTGAAAACTGCACAATGATAGGAAAGCTAATCAGTTCCATTTGGGTGCTTGTATCAGAATATTTCATAGAGCTCTATGGCACATGGTCATAGAGACTTCATGGTCTACAACAGAAGCCTCTTATGTTTTTCTCCTTAAGGGGAAAGAGGGGGGGAAAAAAGCAAATGCACCACATAGTGGTCATTGTAAATTAACCAGCATATGAAGCATTTACAGCTTTATAGTGTAAAGTCTGGTCATCCTTCATGTGTTTTGTGAATCTGTGTCTTAGATTTTGACAGATACATGCACACACGCACCATCGCCCCCCACCCGGAGGTGCATGAGTGGAAAAAGGCTCTGCATGCAGTTTTTTCATGTTGTAGCATAATTTTCTCTCATGTCAGCAGGATTGGATAGCAACATTCATATAGCTTAATAAGAACTTTGAGTAGTTCAGGAAATACAATCAGGGATGAATGTTCCTGAAAGTTGTTTTGTTGTCAGTTCTGTTGTCCATGTTGTACTGACTGTATTCAAGAGGAATAAATTTCCTACTTCCACCCTTTTTTTCTTTTTCTCAGAAAAAAAAATAATGGTGAGGTATTTCACAAGTGGTTTGTGTTCATATGAGTATCTACTTAACTTTGGACGGGAAAAAACTGAAGTATGAGAACTGTACATGTGAGAAAACACAGCTTGATCTTATGTCAGATTTGGCTACTCCTAGCTTGAGCTACTTTCTGGATTCTGACATGTTGGAGTAGTCTTCAAAACATTAACTAATCCTTTGGGAATATTTCTGGGTGGCCTTCCAGTATGTACTTGCAGGAGCTCTATAGAGCTCTAGCCAGCAGTGCTGGGAATCTCTTTGGCTGAGAGAAGTACTTATTCATTCCTGTTCAGAGTAGCAGAAAACCAAAGCAGAATAAAAGCCAGTATTCAGGATGGGATATGGTTTGGTTTTGGTTTGGTTTTCCATTTGAATATTTTGTTCTAGGGTTTGTTTCTCAGGATAATGTTAAACAAAGTCATATCTCAGAGTGGCATTGGTTTTGTTGATGGAGGGTCCTGTTGGCTATTGATAAGTTGCTTATTTCTTGCCATCCCTACATCAAGGAATTTATTACCTCTTTCATTGCCCCATGAGACATTTGTTTGCTTTTCAGTTCTATTTCCCCATCTTTCTGTATGCTCATTTCTCCAGCACTGTACTCAGAGTTCTTTGTTTTGTAAGCTATTTTTGTACTTTCAAGATTTCGGCCTCTAGCTGTCTTTCCCTCCATCCCCTTACACACTTTTTTCCCCGCAGGCATTTTAGCATGACTTCCAGATGTCTTTCCTTCTGGCTTTGTAGTTTTCACACCACTTTCATGCTGTGTGCTAATTTGTTAGGTCACTGGGTTGTTATGTGATCTTATTTCAGCTCTAGGCATCTTCATCCTTATTACTTTTCCTACTGCTAAATATGGGAATGCCAAATGTGATCCACAGGTCACTCAACTGTGTACAAAGCCTCTGTATGTGCCTTAAAAAGACAGGTATCTGTTTTGTAATTATGCCCAGAACCAGCTGATTGGTCTGTTGTGGCTAGAGAGCCTCTTGTGCGTGCCCCGAGGCTGGAAGAAATGTTCAGCCCTCAGGCAGCAAGCTCTATCAGACAGATTCCAAGATGGCCAAGGTCTTAGTAGCTGGAGGGGCATGTAGACAAGCGTGCCAGATGCTGGTTGTCTCCCATTGCCCTTCTTTGACCCCCCAAGGCAGAAGGAAGCTGTAGTAGGAACAGGAAGATGTGCTGTTACCAGGTGGCCTTGGGGGAAGAGTGGAGTTGCACTGAATCTTGAAGGCTTGGGAATGTGAGCTGAGGCTAAGGAGCTTTTAATCTTGCTTCTGCTGTCTGGGTGGTCCTGGCCGAGTGTTTCAGCCTCTCAGATTGCTTTGGATTTGGCCAGTTGCATGAGTTCCACTTGAGCATGAATAAAGCAATATCACATTACTTCTGTTAGTAATAGAAATACTCCATTACAAATGCACTCTGGGACAGTCCCAACCTGCCTGATGACATCCATTAAGATAACATCCCAAACACTTCAGCAGCTCCAGCTGCAAATCCCATTCCATTATGTGCCATAAAGAAAGAGCCACAATGGTGAGAGACCGAGGAGTTTTTCTCCAAGTAATTGAATTCACTGTAGGAAGGTCAGAACTTTTTCACCAGTGCAGTACTCATACTGTAGTTTTTCTTTTGTAGCCTTCAGGAGTTAGAGTAACTGTGAAAGTTGTATGAAACATTGGTTATTTTTTTAATTCAACTTCTCATGTTAAACTAAGTCTGCAGAATTCTAGGAGTGGTCACTGCCGTGATGCAGAGAGGCTTAGGTTGAGCTCAGTGATCTGTGACCTCCACTAATGCATCCAGTTTGTCATATGCATTGTCTCTGTCTAGGCATTTGGTCAATAGTTGTCCAGTTAACTTAGAAACACCAAAGATAAAGCAAAAATCGGTGATTTTCTTCCCTACCATTAGAAATAGTTTTCTGTCTATATGTGTGATTTTTGATAAGCTGAACGTTTAGAGAATGCAGTCCCATAGTGGGGTTAGTCATTTCCCTTTTGAACTCCAGCCATGTCTGGTGTGTGAAATAAAAAATTGCATTTTGTCTTAAAGACAGATGTATCATTTGCACTTAACAAGGTTAATTTTAGCCTGATTTACTGACAGATACTTGCCTCAACTTGAAGCTTGTAGCAGAGAGAGAACAGGCTGTACTCCACAAGCTGACCTTTTGAAAAGGTAAAGCAAATAGTCATCTGAGGGAGGAGTGGTTGCTATCTTAGGAGTAGTCTAGAAAAAATTAGGTTCATGCCCTCCTGACCCACACCTGTTTCAGCTGAAATTTACTATTAGTTTTCCTTTATTTAATTCTCCAGTTGTCTCCGGATGATAATGAGCAACAGGTACAAGAAAGAAAAAGTGTTTTTTTTCTGACTTACACAAGTTGAACTGGAACAAGGATGCAGGAGAAAAAGTTTAAAGTCTCCCTGAAAGAGCTGTTTTCTGTAAGGGTTTGGAGGTGTGCAGGAGCTGACGTGGCAGGTGGGGAAGGCACCTGTACAAATAAGGAGTCGGTGCTGTTGCAGTGCATTAACTGCTCCCTCATGGCTGTTTGTGTCAGCGCAATCAGGATACTCCTCAGAGCAGCATCGTTGCTTGCAGTGAAGTCCCAGAAAATGTCTGGAGTGATTTCCTGAGAACTGTAATTCCACGTGCAACAGGAAGAAGGAATGTTTTCTTGTTTCAGCATCACAATGCCATATATTAGGCTAAAAGAGCAGCTGTAGAAGTTTGCCTTCTGCTTCTGCTTGAGATGTGCTTTTATCTGGAATGGTCTTTAATACTTTACACAGAGTTAGTGTTTATTTAGCTGAACTGGTCTCTCTGAAACATTATTGCTGGTCATGCTGTTCCAACACAGCTGTGTTGGCCAGGGGGCCCTTCACTTGCAAACTGGCATTTGTATTTGCATATTTTTTTCTCTTTAAGTGCTACATCTATTAAAAAGGTATCATTCCAGACCAGTAAAAGGAGAAGATTTTGCTTGTACTACATGAATCTGATGCTAGGCATTCAGAGACAAGACTTAAAACTGAGCTGCTGCAGTTTCCTGGTAGGAGAAAATGGCAGATTAAATGATGTCTCTGATCTGGTGCAACCACTGTATTCCTCTTACTGGTCTTCAGCTGGACTTTTGACTGAATTCTGTAACAACCAAACTTCATCTATCTCTTCCTTTCATACTTGTGTGCACATGTACAGTTGTTTGCTCATGCTTTCTCTTGCTCTCTCTTAATATGATAGGAACTTTGAAAAGTGAACAGGCTTATTGAAATAATTCTTTCTACTCCTGTTACAGTGTGTTTTAAGCAAGCAGGAATTTAGAGATGAGACCATGTCTTTTGACTCCTTGACAAATTCTAAGCTGTTGCTGTTCAGTTCAGTCCCTTTTGTAATGGTTTTCTTTATTTATTTTGTTTTAATTCATTTTTTGTCAGTTTTAAATCTAAGTTTCATGTCTTCACAGGTTTATTTTCGGACAGTAGAACTTGTTCAGGAGCCTATTCCTGGCTCACCAGGTCTGAGTTTCTACTTCAGAATTAATGGCCGACCCATTTTTATTAAGGGCTCAAACTGGATTCCAGCAGATTCTTTCCAGGACAGAGTGACCTATGACACGTAAGCTACATTTGATGTTCTCTAAGGATAAAGGGTCATGTTTTCCTCCTCCTGATTCTCTCTAAAACCTTTATCAAAGGTTAGCTTTGGTGGGTAAAACTTTCAAGGTAGAATACTAATTGTTGTGGGTTGGAGACTTCAGAATTAGGGCTTAATTAACATGAACAGGTTTGAATGATGTTCAAGGCATGTAGGTGCAGTTACTGGTGGGAAGGTGAATTATTGCAGTTCATAGTTACTGGCCTTTCGGGTATTTTTAGGGACGATCCTCAGGCTGCTTGACCTTATTGTTTGGACACATCCATTGGTAGTCAGAGGACATGCACTTCATCCATGTCCTAACCCACGTCATGCAGGGTTACGAAAGTGCATAGCAGCCTCTCTTCCCTTTTCCTGATCTCATCTAGGCTACTTGGATTTCAATGCACAGCCCCCCAGAGATGCAGGTGGGATGGGGGCTATACTGCACTTGGACTAAGCTTTGCTCTGGGTTATTGGGGAACCTGGACAACAGGGCATGCTGCAGTGTGTATTCACATGCAATTCAGAGGCTGCCAGTATGATTTAAGGAAAAATGACTGGAGCCTAAAACCCTTAAAATGAGATTCCGAGTCTCAGTCTTTCTCCTCACCCTCTCGCTCCGCCATTCTCATGATGTATTATGGAACTCAGGAAGAGAATATACATTCCTGACTGTGTTTAAAGAGAATTTGAATTCAAGTGATTGACATACAAAGCAAGTAATATCAGAGGAGAAAAGAACAACATGAGTAATAAAATATGGTATTTCTAAAGCTGGTCTGGCCAATACTTCTATAAAAGCACTTACTCACACATGTGTCACTCCATCTATTTTGTAAGTGTTAACAAGACCAAGCAACTTTTTCTGCACAGAAAATTGCTTTTTGAGAGCTCTGTCCAGACATGCAGGTTTAGAAACCAGAGTATTTTGATACTTTCCATTAGAGTTCTAAGTCTTAGATTGCCTGCTAATGATTCAGATTTGGGTTTTTTTTTTGGTAGGGGCATTCATTTCTTCGGTTTTTTGTATAACCTTAGAAACTCTTAAGTAATACAACTCCATGAAACTTGTATATCTCCTTTTTGTATTTGACAGACTAAGGCTACTCTTGAAGTCTGCAGCAGATGCTAACATGAATGCTCTTCGGGTTTGGGGAGGAGGAGTATATGAACAAGATGAATTTTACGATATTTGTGATGAAATAGGAATAATGGTAAAAACAATAAACACAGAATACTTATTTAAAAACTGACAAGAACTTGTAAATGAAAATCCACTTAAAATGAAAAAAAATAAGAGAATTAATACATAAGTTCTAACCATCTTTCCAAAGGACATTATAGAGTATCAACACAAGAGGTCAGATCAACCTGATTTTTTGGTTGGTTGTGTTTCTTTAATGTCTTTTTAATTTGAATAATTTCTGATTACAAAGGCTCCTCTGTTGAATCTGGAAGTGATATTTTGGAGACTTTATAGTAGAAGGTAGTTTAAATAGTTTAAAAGTATTTTCTTCTTTTTAGCAATAGCTGAAAAGGTTTGGGTGTTTTTGGTTCAAACTTTTTGTTTAGCCCAAAGTCAAGCATGGAAGGCATTATCCAAAGGGCCATTTTGAACAAGCTATAATTGAATATAAATGTAGCTGTAAGGTGAACACCTGCTTTCATCACTAATCCTAGATGAGTACCTTTGATTATATGAGCTTGGAGGCACGTATTAATAAGTTCTGATGAAGTAGTGACTAGATGAATGAAGGCCAAGTTGCATCTGGTATTAAAAATCCCAAGAAGTGTGTTTGGTCTTAGTCTACATCATAAAAAACAGGGAAACAGAATTCATACCTTGCTGCTTTCAGATGGGTGTGCTTGCAAAAAAAAAAGTTACATCTATTTTAGTCATCTGAATGAGTGTCCTGATTTTCAAGGCTTCTGAGCACTTACAGTTCTTTAATTTTTGACACTAGGCACCTTAAGTAGGCCACTTAGATCTGTGCCTGTACAGTGCTCAGCGCAAGATTTAGATCCTATTTAACAGCCAAAATAGCAAGTAAATGCTGAAAATCAGACCCTTATTCTGGAGGGGGCAGTGGAGGAGGTTTTTGGTTTTGTTTCTTCTGATGGTCTTGCAAAGGCTTAAAAGTGCATTGGAGTCAAACTGTGCTTAAGGAAAACCAGTGATAGCTCACTGAGGGAAATAGTGAGAAAAAGTTTCTTTCAATAGAGAGTTTTGGCACCAACAGTCACTAAAGGATTATGAGTGATTCTGCAGCAATAGCTTTGCTTTTTTTGTACAGCGTTAGGATTGTAACAATTATTAATGGCTCCATTATCCCCCACTGTCCTATTCTCTATCTTCAGTTTCCTTAGGGAATGTGTGCTCAAAAGAGCCATGGAAAAGCATATTCTCACTGCAATGAAAATGCAATTGTATGAGGAGCTGGTCTGTCTCTCTCTTTGTAGCATGGTGTTCAGAAAAGTGGAGTCTCCTACAGACTCCTTTGGGTTAACGTGCTCCTTCTAAAGGACTTTTCATTAACATTTGAGATAGACTAGAAGGAGCCTCAAGGTTACAGCAATTTTAAAAACAAAACAGGTAAACAAGAAATCTTATCCATCTCATGGGGCCTCCTTTCCCCTTTTTGTAATTCTCCTTCAAGGTACAAATGGAGTTTATTGCTGTTGAATTGAAAGACTTGCTGTTCTCTAGTAGCATCTACTTGATCTTCCTTTGACGAGAAAGATCACTGTGTTTTTAGAGCATCTAGTTTGTTTATGCCCCTCTTACTGGGTAAGATTTGCTGTTTTTAAGATCATTTTGTGTGGAGGCGTTTTCTTAACAAGTTCACTTTAACATCTGTTAAGTGTGCTCAGTATCACATCAGAAGAATTATTGTCTCTTCTCATTAAGTAATGGGGATTTGGTGTTATACCTGCAAAATAGTAAATAAACGTATATGAAATTGTTCTGTTCAGCTGCAAATTGTTCCATGTTCATGTTTCTGATTATTCTGTTGAAACTCACAGAACTTCATCTATTGAGCAGTATTCCACTCCTCAATGTAGGCTGGCAGGATCTAATTCCTAAGGGTAAATATTTCATAACCCTGATATCGAGGATAACTACAGTGGAATATATATAAACTTGAGCCCCACGGTGAATGTGATTTGTTTTCTGTCTGAACAAAGGATTGTGCATCCCAATAGCCATATATTTTTCAAGTATGTAAAGTAATTTGATGACCATGTTTTTTAATCTTTCCATTTCCTTGTAGATTTGGCAGGATTTTATGTTTGCGTGTGCGCTATATCCAACTGACCAGAATTATCTAGAATCTGTAAGAGCAGAAGTTTCTCATCAGGTATTTTATCCATGTGTCAAAGCTCTATTTCACATTATCTGTTTTTGATTAACTGACTGTGTAAGTTAGCTTTCCAAAAATGGTTGTTTGGAAATGTTTGTTAGTGTACCTTTATGTAGCAGACACAAAATGTAGCCTTGCTAAATCTTCTTGAACTCCTCTGACTACTTGCAGGAGTAGTCAGTCAAGCAGACTGCACAGTATTTATCCTTCACACATGGCTGAGTAGATGTGGATGGTACACACATGCATAAGGCAGATGTATGTCAGCATATTAGAAGTTTGCCCTTCTGAAAGTGTGTATTACAAAACTTTGAGCCTCGTGGCAAGCTGAGGGAATAGTGAACCGTGTGGTGAAAAATGAGAATTGTAGGCTTAGCATATGTAATGTACATGTGGACTTGTAATTCAACTAGTAATAAACTGATTTTTAAAAAAAAAAAAAATTAAGATAAGTAATCCTTCTTGACTTCTGAAACTGTACATTGTATTTCAGGTACGACGTTTAAAATCTCATCCATCAATTATTCTGTGGAGTGGTAACAATGAAAATGAAGCAGCGATTGCAAGCAACTGGTTTTCCATACCTTATCCTGACATAGGAGTCTATATCAAAGACTACGTGACCCTTTATGTGAAGAACATACGCGAAATAGTTCTTAGTGTAAGTGATACTGAGAAATTTTAGGAGGATATGGCTTGGCAAAGGGTTTTAATGCTTGAGCAATTTGGGAGTTCCCTTTTTTCTTTTAATCCTTTTTAAGACATGAGAAAGAGCATGTTGAGAAATTGCCCTTTCCAAGCTCTTCTAAACAACTCTATAAACTCAAGAGTTAGTCTCAAAGTAAAAAAAAATTACTTAGGTCTTTAACATTTTGTGACATGTAATGGAAGACTTGTGGATCATACTTCTTTTTTCCTTCCTGTTTTTGGTATGTCCACAAGTGCTTTCACTTCCATTGGACAAAAATCAGCTTGCCCATCAATTAATTAATCTAGATGATCAGGTTTCCTTTATCCTGATTTTGTTGAAGAAAACTGTGGAAAGCTTTTAACAACCTTCAGGTCTTTTAATAGCACTTGAAGAAATCTGTAAAGATGTTTCTTCAGTATGTGACTGAATATGTTTTCTTCTAAGCAGGTAAAGCAAAAGCAATGCGAAACATTGAACTCATGCTGTGTAGTCGTTGTGTCGATTGTTTTTGAAAAAACAAAATATGGTATTCTACAGTATATAAAGGCAAAATAAAGCATTCTGATAAAAAATTTAAACTGTGAGTATGCAGTCCACAAGCACCTGGAATCCTTGATGAAGTCTACTGTGATTTGGCACTACCCATTTTGCACAGCTTTTGTAGGTTTATTTCTCCTCTTAGAAGAGGAGATTCTAGATTTCTGTGCTGAGCTGTTTGTAAAGCTGTGCTGTGGTGTTTTTGTGATCAGCTACATGAGCTGGATGGCCAGAGTGTGGGCAACAAAGTGAGGTGTTGTGGCTTGATACTTGTGCATCATTGCCATCCAGGATGGACCCATTTTTATTTTAAATCCATAGAATAACTATTTAGAGTGCAAAAAGGAACCATAGAGGGAGATAACTTCAGGTCCTGTGTAATACAAGCCAGCTGAGGAAACCGGTAACTAGTAGTAGTACTGGACTGGGTAACTTGGAAAGACTTCTACCTTTGAGCTAAAGACTTCAGTGAATCCAGGATATCCTGTAGTAAATTGTTTCAGTTAATTATTAATTACTCACATCAAGGAAAAAAGAAAGAAGAAGATGAGGAAACAGGACTATTTCTTAAAACGAAGCACATGCCTGAGTGCAATGCTGTGTTGGAGCCAGTCGCTGTAACTTGTGACTGGTAACTAACTCGGGCCTCTGTCTTACTACAAGTAGCATGTTAGATGACTTACACCTGCAAAAGGATTCCTTCAGTACTTTGTAGGCTACTGTTAAAAGATTTAGTATTCTAAGTCTACTGGGGCTATAAATAAAGGCAGCTCTGAACAATTTGAAATGGAACCCTTCTTGTAGTCTCATCTATCTTAGCATGCAGAGCCAGCTGAAATGACAATAACCTGTAATGATACCATGCAAGCATTAGAAGCAGAACACCTTGGATTTGTTAGGACTAAATTTAGGTGACTCTTTAATAAGAAAGGAGAAAATCATGGCCTTGTTCCTGCAAAAACACTGCAAAAGTAATAGTTTTCCATAAAGAAGTCACGTTACTCAAATATTAATGTTCTTTGAGTATATATTTCACAAGGCACACTTTAAATAGCCTTCATTAAGAATTTAGAGGCATATAAAGATAGAAAATCTCTTGATGTGAGGAGAGAATCCCTCAGAACAGCAGAGCAAGCAGAATAATGCCCAGCTGTCCTCCAAGAACATAAGTAAGAAGCTAATTAAGCAAGTAAAGATGATGAATGTTAGGACATAAAAGGGAATGTTTCCTAGGTGGTGACTCAGAAATTTGGAAAAGGCATGTTCTCCCTGCCCCCAACCCCACCTTTCAAAAAATGGTCAATGTATTCAGATGATAAAAGCCAATCACTTTGTAAGGGGGTTGTATTTTTGTTTTGTTTTGTTTTTTTTTTTAAATCCCAGGAAGATAAGAGTCGTCCTTTTGTTGCATCCAGTCCCACCAATGGCTTGGAGTCAGTTAAAGAAGGCTGGCTCTCCCGGGATCCTTATGACACCCATTATGGTGACACACACTTTTATGACTACAACAGTGACTGCTGGAACTGGACAGTGTATCCTAAAACTCGTTTTGCTTCGGAGTATGGATTTCAATCCTGGCCTTCCTTCAGTACAATTGAAAAGGTAAGGCTGGGTTTCCACACCTTACTGTCCCCTTCGCTCTCATTTAGTGAGGGCAGTGAGTCTCTTCCCAACAAACTTCTGCATCCAAACCGTAGTAATGTGTTTTAGGTGTGGCATGGCACAAGTGGGATAGAGATGTGCACTGGTGGGGAGAGAGGGGATGAAACTGTACTGTTTCCTTCCTCAGTGTTCAATGTACTTACGTTGATGTTGCAAGAGGGATGTGGCTTGGATGAGAGACTATTATGAAACTGTTATTTCTGGTAGTAATTCTATTTAATGTATAGCTCAGTAATGATCACTAACATCTGTTTACTTTTATGGTGTCTAGGGACATGGATTTGAGAGAAGAAACATGACAGAAGCTGAACTGTGCTGGATTTTAAAACGTTTTGATTGTTATATGTTTACCAATTTCTTTCATTTAAATAATTTGTTTCTTAATGTATTGCATATAAGAGGATTTGGTTTTGCCTCCTGTTAAATTTAGATATTATATATTCTATCTTATTTATTGAAGTGGAGCAGAGACATATCATGCTGTTTGTCCATTTGTCCAGGGAGAGATGTTGATATTCATGCATGCTACCCATAGGAGTTCAGAATGTTCCTTTCAATTTGCTGGGCAAAGCATATTATCTGAAGCATAATCAGAACATTCATCCATATTAATAACAATAAGAATTATTCAATCCAGCCTAAAAAGAAACAAATTTAAATAAGATGTTTAGAGAGTGTAATTATAATGAAAGCTTGGAAATAATAGTTATGAGTTAATGCTGCGTTGAGTTACGCTGTATTGTTGTCATTAGTTGAAAAAAGCTGTTTTATGATCATTTGTTATCAGAGGCAGGTTTTGAAAATATATATACACGTGTTATTAGAATTTGTAGCCCTACTGACTTGTGTAACTTTTATACCTAAATGTGTTTGACTAGAGTACATTCTTCCATATTAAGCTAGGGTGTTTCTGATTTATTATGAATGCAAGCAAAACTCTGACATCTCTTGGCCAACTCAAACCTTAGGACGAATAAGTTAAATGCCACTGAGCCAAAAGTTGCTCTTCTGGGTTCAACAGCAATGTCTGTTTTCATTTATTTGCACAAGGAGTGTAAGCAAAGGGTGTTAGTGATTCAAAATCCTTGCATGACTACATGAGGCACTATAGAAATACACTACCAGTTTTAAGGTTTCGGATGATGTCAGTAGGCTGTAATGGATATCCTTAATATCCTGAAAGTCGTTAAATGGACATTTTACCTTTTCATTCAGATACCTTACTTCTGTGTTTTTTAAAAGGTTTCCTCCCCTGAGGACTGGTCCTACACAAGCAATTTTTCTTCCCATCGGCAACACCATGAAGGTGGCAATATTCAGATGCTTCAAGAGATTGGGCGTCATTTCAAGCTTCCCCAGAGCCCAGATCCTGTAAAGCAGTTCAAAGATATGATTTACCTCACTCAGGTAACAGCAATGTCTTCCACAGAAGCAGCTGTCAAGTACTTGTTCTGTTAGATTTTGTCAGCTGTTAGAACTGGACCTGGTCCCTTAGGGAATGTTCCATCATACCGAAAGTTTCCATACTGAAGAACTGGAGAGTCCAGTTTAGTTTAGAACTTGCCTCTCATTTACTGTAGAAAGACTCCAGTATTCCTCATAGAAGGGCTGGAATAATCAGGGAATTACCCAGAAACTGTCTCAACTGGGAGAAAGTCTGTCACTATGTGCTGCCTTGGTCCTTCTCCCCAGCTGTGCACATGTAGCTGGTGGAGGATGCAGGGATGTGCTGGGCTTCCATGGTACAAGATTATTCCCAGTACTGCAGGGTGGGGATGTTTTGCTCTTCATGTGGCTCCTGTAGGCTCACTGCTTTGATTTTTGCCACATGGAACACACGAGCTTTTGAAACAGGATTTTTTCCAAATAATGTAGTTCTCTATTAATTAGATTAGTAGTAGCTTTTATTTTGTTATGGACTCAGATATTGATATTTTAGAGAATATATTTTGGGTTTTTTTTCAGATCAGAAGCATATATTTTGTGCTTCATCCATCATAGTTCTACTTCATGTTTGTGTCTTTATTTGTGATTTATGTGCAACTTTTAAAAGATGCTAAGTAACTTCCTAATGCTATTAGGCAAATTGAAAGTGCTGTTAACTTTTGTTGTGTTTCAAGAATTTGAGAAACACTCTTGATGGAAATAGCTGCACATTCACTAAGTTTCTAATGTTTGAGAGCTGCTGTCAGCAAGTTTTATATAAAAGTGAAATAGCTTGAGAATTTTTGGTGCCCTTGACAAGAGAACAAGGATAGATGATGCTGTGAAATTGAAAACACGGGTAAAACTTGCACAGTGAGGTCCTGACTCAAAAAGCTGTGAGAGTTTGGCTGTAAGGCTAAGTCTATCAAGGCCTTATTAAGAGGTTAAACAATTAAATACCAAAATAAGGATAGCAAAAAGGATAAAGAAAATAAACTTGCTTTAATAGTTAACTAGAAGTAATAGCTTTACCTTTTGAGCTGTCCTAAAGACTTTTAACTTCATTTTAAGAATTTCTTTATATTTCCCCAGCCTAATAATAAACTGTGTGAAGAACATAGCAGTCTGTTTAGCGTCCATTGAGAGCTTGGCCAATGAAAAATTCTGAAAAGTGTTTTTTAGATGAGGCAGAGAAGGAGAAAAGGAGTGGGAGTGCAGCTGAAAAAAGGGTGCTCTTCTGATACCCAGTTTTGACTGTATACTGAGAATGTAAGTTCAGAGTGTAGGGGTTTAGACACCAAGGTAATGTATACTGAAGGTAATCCAGCTTAATGTCATTTTGCAACTCTGGAGGGGGTTATTTAAATTAATGTAAAAAAAAATTAAATTTCATTTTATTTTCCTTGTCTTCCCTTTGACTTTCAAAGACCATCTTCACTGTATGGAAGGCAGGAAGTAGCCCCTTATGAGTTTCTTGGAGGGTGCTGCTTGCAAAGCTGTTGGGAGCTGCTAGGAATAGATCTCCTTCCAGCAGAGATCCACTGCACTGCAGGTGGATACTCCTCAGGGCTCAAGTTTAAAGTTATGTGCTGTTGCTGTGAAGTCTGTGTTGTGTATCAATATATTCACAGATGTTTTGAAAAAAAGGAAAATCCAATATACCAACAATGTTTTTTTATCTCTTTGTTGACCAAGGTGATGCAGGCTCAGTGTATAAAGACAGAAACTGAATTCTATCGTTTTAGTCAAAGTGAAATAATCAATGGAGAAGGACACACAATGGGAGCTCTGTACTGGCAACTAAATGACATTTGGCAGGCTCCTTCATGGGCTTCCTTGGGTAAGTTTTGTGACAGTCTGGTAAAAAGCACCAACTACCAGTTTTGTTTTCTTCATCTGGAAGTATCAGAATAAGAAATATAGCTCTGCTCTGTCTCTTGGGCAACTTTACAAACTTTGAACAGATTTCTGTCCGTCCTTTAGAAATGCTTTCCAGGATGGGATTTACAATGTAAAAGCTGAGCATCTCGATTTCTTCTGTAGTCAGCTAGGGGAGAGATGGTTATCTCCAAATGTGATTCATTGTGTCCTTAGCTGTCTCAGAACTGGGGTGAATTATCTTCTCCATTATTAATTTGATTTTCCTAGAACTTCATAAGAGATCTCTCACCCCGCGTAGCTTCTGAGAAGCTCTTTGCAGTTATAACTGGCTGAGATTTGATGTCTGACTTGGTGTCAGATGAAATGAATCACTCCTTGTGACTAAATTATTCTGCTAATACGCTATTTACACACATTTTTTTTTTTCCTCTTAGAACACAAAAATAATCAGACATATAAAGAGATAAGTCACTTAGGCAGTAAGAAGTAGGGGAGGAATGAGGAATGTGTGGCATGAAGGAAGTGACTATGTTTCATTTTCCAAACATTTTGTCTAGAAGTCATTTTGAAATGGAGAAGCTGTCCTATGGCAGCTGTATAGCACTTGGGTCGACTCTCTTTCAATTTTTGTTATTTCTCACCTATTCTGGTTTTGAAAATCTTTATTTAAGAATTTCATGAGTGAAAAAATATGAGCAAACCAGAAAAAGCTAAGGTATGAAGCTCTTGATCTGTCTGTAGAACAAAATGCCATTTGACCTGGTTTTGAGAAAAAATTAGCCCACACCATCCTCCCCTCTTTCTCTGGGAAATATTTGTCCCTCTCCCTTTTTGTTCTTTTTTTTTTTTTTTTTAATCATGCAAAATAACTGCAACAACAAAGGAAAAGCCAGTAGAAGAAAGAGACTAATTTATTTAAATGTTAAGGCAGTGGTCCAGCTATGATGCTCATCTTTCTGGACTTTCTAGATTAGTATTAGGAAATGGAATATCACAATGTTCATTTTTATGATTCTAGCAATGAGTGATGCTCTTAGGCTTAAAGTGCCTCAAGAGAAAAAGATGCTTGGAAAAGTGTCCCTTTGTAAAGACAGGTGTATTGATAGAGGTAATGGTCGTGGAGACCGTAAATGTCTTTTTGAGCTGACATCACTGTAGAATATTTATCACATACTTGAATTATTCATATGTTGTTGAAGTTGGTTTAGAAGAAAGAAGCTCAGCAGAGATACAGCTGTCCCTTTGTTTTGTTGTATTCCCTCAGTGAGATGAGGAAAGGTTTAATATTCATCTAATTAGGCAGTGTGGTAGAGGGATTTTGAAATGCTAATGGCTGAAATTATGCAAGACTTCGGAGAAATTAGTTTTATTTGCACTTCAAAAACACGTTTCTGCATCTTGTTAGGTGGCACAGTAGTATCACCAATGAGTGCTTTTATTTAAATCTGTTACTTTGCAGAAAGTCGTGGAGGGGTTTACATAATTTCCGGTTCAAAGCAGAAATGTTTCCACATGGTGGGGAAGGAAGAAGGTAGCAAATGTTTCTCCTTTTAACTTTTACCTTTAAGATGTTTGCTTGGAGTTGAATGAAAACACAGCACAGCACTTGTGTCATCGTACTTCTGCCTTCAGCTCAGAAGTAAACAGCTTTTGTCACAACTGAGCTCTGACTGTTTGCACCTGGCTGTGGAGCCGGTTGTGCCATGTTGGATGCTTTAGCATCTCTGCAGTATGTTTTGGTGGAGTGCTGTGACACTCCCAGACAAGCGTCACCTTGAGGTACCCAACTCAGTTGTCATGAGATTCCCTTGCACAGGTAACTGGCTTTTGTTGCAGGTTCAATATTTAGAGGCCCTGATGAGCCCCAGTACAGGCTGTTATGGAGAATAATTGATCTGAATTCATGAGACTGAGGTGAGCAAAGAACTAGCAGCGTGTTTCTCGGGTTGCATTTAATGGTGTGAAGTGATTAATTTAAAATAATTTCAGGGAGATCTGTTTATTTGTACCACTGCTGTCAGTGCAGAAGGCTTCAGGGAAGAGTCAGAAAAAGGGGTACTGGGGTCTTACTACAAACCTAATTTTGGTTTCTGAAGTTTAATACCACAGAGAGTGCAAACCCCTTGTTATTGTCATGAAAAATTGAGGAACTTGGATTTCTGTAAGAATTTGTTTAAATGTGGTGGGAGGAGGACAAAACCGCCCAGGGCTATTTTAAATAACTTTTGACTGTTGCCTTTGGGCATGCTTGTCTGTAATAGGAAAGTTTAAACCCAGAGATTTCTCATGATAATTTCCTGGCCTCCAGATTTTTTACATCCATTTTTGGGTGTGTGTGTGTGGTGTATTTGATATGCAACTTGACTGTTTTTAAAATAAAGGAATGTAGCTCTGGTCTTATGGAAATCAAGACAACAGAAGAACTGAAGAATATGGGTTTTTAAATTAGTTTCAGTTTTCCTTGCTGTCTGAAGTTACTTTGACAACTGTATTATCAAGATCCTGTTTCTGGAAAAGTTGTCTTTGGAAAACACTTCCTGTGTGAAACTGCTACAGCACTTGAGTTTTGGTTCTTTAAAATGACTCTAGTTTTTTTGGGAAGGGAAATACAAGTCTTAAAAGCTGATCTGAGGTAAGCAGACTAATGATGTTTCAAACATTCCAAAACTATGGGTGTTGTAGTAGTAGAGTGGGTTTTGAAATTGCGCGAACTTTTAAGTGTGTGGTTTGTTTGATTTTGTTTGTTGGCTGGGGTTTTTGTTTGTTTGAGTTTCCCTGTGGAAGTTAATGCCATGTTCACTCTGAGTCGTCTTCTCCACTGTACAGGTTTTTTGAGGATCTCTGCTGCCTAGGTAGCAAACCTCCTCTCTTTCCCTCTGCAGTAGGAACCACTGCAGTGTGGCTGTGTAATCCAGTTGGAAATCAAGGCACAGCAGAGATTGAGGGAAGGACCCATTCAAAAAGAAACAGGATTTTATATTACACTAAGTAGCAGAAACTGCTCTACATCAATTGCATTATTCATTTCCATATATAAGACAGCTGAAGCCTAGGTTTTCATCATGTGTATTAAGCTCAGGAAAAAAATTCAAGTCAACAGGCACTGAAACCTCAGGCCATGCTGGGTAACTTGTCTGATCTTGTGATGGGCTCTGTCTGGATTCTGCAGTGAGCAACATCTATTGCATTGGCAAATTAATTAATTGATAATTGAAATTCCAGGAAGCCCTGTACCAGTCCTGAGGGCTTTACAGATTTCAACCGCTCCCAGACACTCCCTGCCCATTTCTCATACAAAGCCCATGGTTTTTGTTTGTTGGATCAGATACTGCCCCCCAGTTTACTCTGTTTCAGATAATCCATCCCCAATCCAAATCTCCCATCTTCTCAAGTTTAGTGACTGAAGAGTAAATTGTTAGCACTCCCTGGTTTTGAGAGATTTATTCTTTAAACCGTCGAGGTTTTCTGTCAGGAAGTGTCCTTGGAATGCCAGAACATGCCTTTGTTCATATCACCAAGGGATCAGGCCCAGCCGGCACAGGTTTATGAAAGGCAGGTCCTGCTTGACCAACCTGATCTCCTTCTATGACAAGGTGACGCAGTTGGTGGATGAGGAGAGGCTGTGGATGTTGTCTGCCTAGACTTCAGCAAAGCCTTAACACCATTCCCCACAATATTCCTGTAGAGAAACTGGCTGCTCGTGGTACTGTCCACCATGAAAACAAACTGGCTGGGGGGCCAGGCCCAGAGTGTGGTGGTGAATGGATTCACATCCACCTGACAGCAGGTCACTGCTGGGATTTCCCAGGATTCAGTATTGGGGCCAGCCCTGTTTAATATCTTTATCAAGGATCTGAACAAGGGGTTTAAGTGCACCCTCAGCCGATTTGCAAACAACACCAAGTTGGGTGAGAGTGGCAGGATCCAGCCTGTCCCGATCTTTCTCTGCAGGAAGATCTGGGCAGGCTGGATCGATGAGCTGAGGCCAGTTTTATGAGGTTCAACAAGGCCGGGTGCCAAGTCCTGCACTTAGGCCACAACAACCCCAGGCTGGGGCAGAGTGGCTGGAAAGCTGCCCAGTGGAAAAGGACCTGGGGTGCTGGTCGACACTGGCTGAACATGAGCCAGCATGTGCCCAGGTGGCCACGAAGGTCAATGGCATCCTGGCTTATATTAGGAATAGTGTGGCCAAAAGGAGTAGGGAAGGGATTTGTCTCCCTGTACTCAGCACTGCTGAGGCTGCACTTCAAATTCCGTGTCCAGTTCTGAGTCCCTCACTACAAGAAGGACATGAGGTGCTGGATCGTGTCCAGAGAAGGGCAACGGAGCTGGGGAAGGGTCTGGAGCACAAGTCCTGTGAGGAGCGGCTGAGGGAGCTGGGGATGTTCAGCCTGGAGAAGAGGAGGCTGGGACACACACACCCCCACACACCCCTTCTCACTCTCTACAACTACCTGAATGGAGGTCATAGCGAGGTGGGGTGCAGCCCCTTTTCTCCATTAACAAGTGACAGGACAAGAGGAAACGGCATCAAGTTGTGCCAGTGGAGGTTTAAATTGGATTGTAGGAAAAAATTCTTTACCAAAGGTGTTGTCATGCATTGGAGCAGGCTGATCAGGAAAGTGGTGGAATCACCATCCCTAGAGGTATTTACAAAATGTACAGGTATGGCATAGGAGCTTGGAGACATGGTTTAGTGGTGCACTTAGCTGGTGAACAACTGAACTCGATCCTGGAGGTCTTTTCCATCATAAATGGTTCTACAGTTCTTTACTGAGAAGCGCCAATATACTGAGTATGTTAATCAGTTTATCAACTGTCTGTTTTGAAGAAAGACAGCTGCCTCTCCTGAAGTGTTCCTTCAGCCTTATCTCTTTGGTTTGCTTCAGTGCAATTAACTTGAATGGCAGTGATGTTTTTGCTGGCAACAGCCTGACCTCATAGCACAGTTCAATCTTGTGTGGGTTTTCCCAGCAGATATGAGCTTCTCTTGTTCTCCAGGCTAGCTGGTTGTGAACTTGCTGAGAACAAGGTGATATGTAAGGTGCCAAGCTGGAGCTAATGCACTTACTCTTCACAGAGTTCATTCATGTCTGTGTGGAGTGCAGACAAAGCGTGTTCCAAGTCCCCCTGGGAAAGTCACAACAACCCTTTAAGATGACATCACTCTGGATAAGTCTTTAATTATGAGATGTTTGAAAGTTCTAAGAGCTTTGTACAAGAACCAAAACTAAGAGAGTAATTACTAAGAGAGTTACAACAAAAACATCTCACTGAAAATACTCTTCAGCATACATCAGCCTTAAACTTGTTGTATAAAATAAAGAGCCAGAAACAAGAATGAAACCAGTATCTAACTTTTCTTTCCTTGTGAGATGGTGCAGCTGACTTGCTACTTCTTTTTAGTGCCATTTCAATGACTGGATAATGGTTGAGCAAAGACAAACTTAATATGCAGACAGTGGGTGCTAGATGGAATGTTAATAGAGGAAGAAACGCATGCAGCTTCTCTTTCAAAATGATTACGTGGCAGTGTTGCAAAGCAAAAAAACAAAATTGCTTTTTTTTTGAGAGGATGCAGAGTTCGATGGCTTTTCCAGTATAATGGCAGACTTTCAAAGTATTAAAAGTAATGAGGTACAGCTTTCCATTAAAGAGGCAGCATGAACTGTTTGTCATGTGTCTGTCATGGATACTAACTCCATGGAGGAGGTGTTGTCTCTAATCTTGGCAAATTCATTTTGCTAAGCTCAAGTTGTATTTGGTTTGAGAACTTATTTTTGTCTTTATTGCTACTGATGTCCTCTAAGGGAAGAACTGAAAGGAAGATGAAAAAGGGGAAGAAAGCGCTTTGTATAAGTACCTTGTCCCTTTTTATAGTAGTGGTAGTTTGTGGCAATGCCAGTGTGTTTGTCTGGATTCTCAACAGCACAGATGCTCCAGCTGCTTGGTTTATGTGTGGTATGCTGTGTCAACCTTGTCACTTGTGTTTAAGGCTTCCTTTAAATGAATGACAGTGTAGCAATACTAGGAGAGAGACAGAAAAATGTAAACTTTTGGGAAAGCTCAAAGCTTGATAGAGCATCAGATCTTTTCCAGGGCAGAGCCTTGCCTGGAAGGAAGCAAGAGTACCTTCAGTCGTTCTTTGCACTTGATAGAGGTGAAAAAGAGTGGAGGGGGATGTTGCATTGCCGTAGCAGGCCCAGAAAGCACATACAGGGATTGTGTGAGGAGGCAATCTTGGATTCAGTTTCAATCTTTCTTCTTTTTAACTGTTTCTAGAGTATGGTGGTAAGTGGAAACTGCTCCATTATTTTGCCCAGAACTTCTTTGCACCACTGCTGCCTGTGGCCTATGAAGACAAAGGGATGTTGCACATTTATGGTGTCTCAGACCTTCATGTGGACCACAAACTTACTTTGAGGGTAAGTGACACTTCCCTCACCACTCTTGTGTGCCTCCTGCAAAAATGTGAGAAGCTGAAATGAGCACGTCTTTGTACAGACAAGCTTCAGTGCAGCCATGCTCAAGCACAATGAGGTGCAACTCTAGTCTTCAATCTTCTCAGGGGCAACACTATCCTTTATTATAGTAGTGTGTAGTGCTTCACAGAAGGAATTGCTTTGCTTATAGCCTGTAAGTATAAGGCTGAAATTAACTATTCTGTTGCAATCTTAAAGGGATTGATGGTTAAATAGAACAAAGTGTGAAAAATGATACTTCACTGCTTAACAAAACTGTTCCCTGGGTGTTAGAACTAGATGAAGTAGTGGGGAAAAAAGGGATTGTGCCATTGCTTGTCAGTATTCAAACTATATGGCTTTGGGGAAAAGGACTGGATTATTTTCTGAAATATGAGCAGCACATCTTTAATTGCAAGGTCACCTTTGCATGTCACCATTTTGCAATTGATGCCTTAACTGTTTTCTGATAATGCTATAGAAACTGATAGGATTTTTAAGGCAGTATTTAGGCTGCTGAGTTTTCTTGTAGACAACGGTCTTCCTTTTCAGCTTGTTACATTTTGTTGCTGTTAATCATATGGCAACCAGATCCCAGATGAATTTAGGGACCATTTTTCACTACGAGATATAGCTCCTGACATGAAGTGTGTGAAGGATGTGAAGGATGTGAAGGATGGAAAAACAGACCTCGAGACCTGGAATGACTCACTAGTCACTACTAGTTCCAAAATAGTAATTTTGGAACTAGTAGTATGAGTATGTCAGCTCCTAGATCATTGCTCTGTCTGGGGGGCTTCCATGAATTTTCAGATGTATAAGATTGCTTATGTGGAATAATGTATGGTACAGAAAATGGTTGCAATTTCTGGATAGTCAGTTCTTGAAGTAGGACTGCACTTAATGAAATTGTTGATTTCTGCTCTGAGTTATTCTAACAGACACAAATTCAGATTTTCTGATAGCATCAGAGAAGTGTTGGCAGTACGATAGTTCTGATGAATACTGTATATTGCACTTCAAGAAAATTTGGAACTTAACTCTTGAAAGGAGTTAAGATCTGTTCCTGACTGCACACTCCTGTTAAGGCAAAAAATAACTGAAAATTTATGAAATACAATGTTATAATTCTCATTAAGTGCTTAATTTCCAAATTATGCCTTTTTTAAAAGGGTATATTCATAATGCATGGATGATATCTGAGAATGTATTTTGCTGTATTAATATAACCTTCATAATTCCTTTTAAGATGATGGAGCTTGCTTCTGTTTAAGGGTGATTTTGCAGAAGCTCTAGCATACCCAGTTGGGTTACATCAGATAACACTGAGCAATCGCAAGAAAATCCTTTGTTTGACTTTTTTTAATTAAGAAAGGGAGGAAAAAGAGTCAACAAGTTAGTCACTCAGTAGTTCCATTTCCCAGCACTCCCTTGGCAGGAATTGGCAATGTCTTCCTCTCAAGGAGCCTGGAGAAAACAAAAAGATCTTGCAGATCAAGAGCAGCTCCAGACTGTATGAAATGGACTTCTTGTTAGGTTTTTAGAACTATCCAATTTTTATGCCGTATCTGTTGTTTAAGTCTTTGTGTAGTTTCTTGCTAGGTAGAAATCAGCTGGTGCTGTCAGAAAAACATCTGTTGTAATGAGCAATCTGAAATCTAGGATGCTGCATTGTTTTCACAGATGTAGCCTTTCTTCTAAGCTTTGTGCTCTCTCAATGTGCTTGATAGGTCGTTGTGCACGCCTGGAGCTCTTTGGAGCCTGTATGCACCCTTGCCAAAGAAGGTGTGACTGTTAAAGCACAAAGTGCTGTCCCCATCTACAGGGAGTCCATCAGTGACCTTCTGGAAAGATGCAGAAATTGTACCAGGAAAAGCTGTGTTATTACTTTCTGTCTCGTGGGAGAAGATGGGCTCCAGAGTCCTACGAACTATTACTTCCTTTCATCGCTGAAGGATGCTGTGGGATTAGAAAAGACCCAGCTCAGTGTAAGCATCAATCATGCTAAATTACTGTATTTGGTTTTGCTAATCTTACTGGTTTGAGTTGTTTGCCGGCTATGCAGAGTCTGATTCCACTGAATGTTCTTTCTGCTTAGTTGTTGCTAAGTTCTGGCTTCTGTGTTGAGTTCAAAATCAGATTTTTTTCCTGTGTCACTATATGTATCTAAGTAAGACTGGTGGGGTTGGTTTGTTTGTGTGTGCTTTTTGTCTGGGCTTTGTTTTGTTTTGGATAATGAAGTCTCCCTTTCATTTGTTTCGATTGTCTTTCACCTTGCAGCAATGCTCCTTTCTTTTTTTTTGTCCCTAGACAGCAAATAGTACCATGATAAGTGTTCTGGCTTGCAGACAGCAGTGTATGTCAGTGTTAGGTGATCCTAGTTCAGTTGAGTGTGGAGTGCATTATTGTCAGCACTATCTCCTCTGGAAGTGCTCACGCTCTTCAATCAGTGCAACATTGCTAACACAGGCAGTATCGCCTGCTCCTTTCCTCCTCCTTCAAATCCCTGCCCTCCCGTAAGGGTTCTGATTTGCGTAATAGTGATTATTTCTTAATAGCTGGCAAGTGTGTCAGTCTCCTGAACAGGTGCAGAAAGCATCAGTATTGTATAACACTGTCATTTAGTCAATTTGCTGCTTTTTCCTAGATTTCTTCTGCTCCTAGCAAGCTTGCTGTATATAGAGAGAGCATGCATGCCCTGTATGTGTGTGGACACATTTTGTTAAGCCTCACTTCTTAGCATGTACATCTTATTGGAAAATTCTTAATCATCAGATGGGCAGGATGTGGACCTTTGTGTTCTCACATTTGGCTTTCCAACTGCAGCTTTGCTCTTCTGTGCTGAACTAAACAAGGGGGGAATAGAGGTCTAATCTCTTTGAATCTGGACCAGCATAATTGCTTTACAAAAAGAAAATGGGCCAGATTTTCCCTTCTTATCTCTTTCACAGCAGCACAGCCTGCCTCCTGAGTATACAAAGAAAAGAAATCAGCCTGTTTTAATTTTTTTTTTCATCTGGTAGTACAATCTGGAGTCTGAGTCATGCTGGGGAGGGGGGTTGTTTGTTTTGATTTGGTTTTTTGGTTTGTGGATGATATCATCAATAAGAAAAGCTCTGCAACTGGAGCATTGTTGGAAAATTTCATTCCTTTCTCTTGTAACTGTGTTGTCTTTGCAATACTAATAAGGATAGCTAGCAAGGATAAATGGAAAGTGGTCATTTTAAGAAATGCAGCTGTGATTAAAAAAATGACTCTTGTTTTGCAAGAGGTTAGTATGTCTATATTTAGTTATTAATAAACTAACTGGACTCTCAAATACATTGCTAATCCAAGAGCTACTGTTGGTAGCATTGCTTTTAAAAAGCATTAAGACATTAGTATTTCCTCAGGAAACAAAATGTAGAGGATGTGTGCTTTTTCTCAAAAACGAATAGCGTTGCTTTTCTTGTAACCAGAACATGATGTCTGCACTGACTGTAATTTGTCCTCTTTTTATAGATGGTTGATTGGCATTTGAAAGTTATGTAGCATAATCTTTCATTATGGTGAATGGGGAGTGCTTCATGAAAATGCATCCTGGTTGGGATTTTAAGTCTCTCTGGGATTTAACTATTGATAGAACTTAATATAAAACATTATACCTTGACCTGATACTTTACAACGATTTTTTAAAATATTTTACTAAATGAAGTATAAGGGCTTCACTGCCATGATACATTAAGATGGGATGACTTTCTGTCTTACTGGGATTTTTACCGTCTTTTGCTTCTGTGTATTTCTGTTATGGATGTAATTGAAAGGCAAGCTCTTTTAGTAGATGTGAATTGATAAGTTGAGTGAAGTGTTGGGGAAAGGACAAATCTCTTTCACTGCAATAAGTACGGGATACCAGTACTAGGTAGAAGTCAGATTACCATTTATTCGGTTATTTTCATAAGAAGATGGCAAAGTGATAATACTTCTTGGCATTTTTCCACAATCTGTAGTATTCTGTAGGAAGGCTCTAGTAACATTAGCAGTTTTTACATGGTTCTTATGTAAGAAGAATACTAATTTTGATCAAATGTGGTTGTTCAGCCTGTTTTACTGACATGCAGGTCTTTCCCAGTTTGGGTGTAACTGGGGTCGTCTTTAACACATTTTGGGTTTTTTTTATAATAAATTTGTTTTATTTCTCTTTCAGGCCTCTGTATCCCAACAAGATGACATCTATATATTTGTTCTTCAGACGACTGCAATTGCTCCTTTTGTTTCTCTGGATGTAGGGAGTATAAAAGGCAGATTTAGTGATAATGGTTTCCTCATGACTGAAAAGAAGAAAATGGTTGTGTTTTATCCTTGGGAACCTACCAGTGTTGAAGACCTAGAAAGTTCACTAATCTTGACCTCTCTGCTGGACATTGTCTGAGAATACTTCATTTCCTTCTAGATAAAGAGTGGAAAAGGAGGAGAAAAAAAATTATAAGAATTTGACTGAGGTTGAAGTGACATACACTTTGAGCTGGCTGAAGAACCTATTGTCTATTCCTGTCATGTGAATTTTAACTGCTGGTTCAATGTAAAGATACCAACAGCAAAGCTTACATATAATATATGTGGTGTATTGAAAGCACATCCGTATTTTTTTTTAGTATCACTGTGCTGTAAGTGGCAATTCATTTTAGCATAACAGCAGGGTATGCTGGGGGCAAGGGAGAAGGACAGGGAGTGAAGCTGGGACTGCCTCCAGTAGGCCACTGAGCCACTCCATGGGCAGGTTGCTAAACATTGGGTTTGTCTGTCAGACGTGGTTTGAAACGCAGCTGGGATCTTGCTGGGGTTCCACAAGGACCCTCTCTCCACCCAAGCAAATATTAATTTTCTTGCAAAGCAGAATCAGCACCACAACAGGTGGAGTTTGAATGAGCTCTGCTGCTGATGTCCATCGGTGTTGTAAAAGCAGCACGTGGGCAATACTTGCTGGTGGTGTGGGGGGTCTGGAGCACGTGTCGGGGGAGCAGCTGTGTGTCCCAGTGCAGAACTCAGACTGGGGGTTGATTTCTTGCAGTGATCACAGTTTCAGTGGGCAGAGAGATGAGCATATTGACTGATACTTGGGTGTTAACCAAAACTGACATACTCCTGAGCAAGAGGAAGAACTTAAAGATGAAAGGGAAAAAATAAATGAAAGTTTTTTCACAAATGCTTTATTAGGTCACCAAAACAACTGACTGCAGTCGCATCTGATTCAAAACTAGTCCTAGTTAAAAGATAACATGAAAACAATTAAAATATGGATGTGTATGTGCCAGTGTTTATAGATTTTGTAAAATAAACAGGGAAAATGACAGTCATGAGTAAAACTTAACAAATGCCAGCATTGACAAAGGAAATTAAAAGTTATTGTGGGAGGCATCATGGGCTAAAAATACTAGAAAAATTCTTCAGTTTTTTTGGTGTCCTGGAATCAAAGTGGAATCAAAGCAGCAATAAAGTCAATACAAGGTAAGAATGAAAAAATGTGGAGAAAATATGATTAATATGTACTGCTGCAGTGTATTAGGAAAATGGCAAGTTTGTTGATGTCTTTCTCTTACATTGATGGAGAAACGTTTCTCCCAGCAACTTCCAGCAACATCTAGATAGAATTTCAAAATGGCACTTAATAGTGTTAACTAAATAAAACTTTGGAGGAATCACTTGTTTAAAGACAATCAAGAGGTCTATCTGGAGGTCAGTGATATTTGCTCATCTCAGCATATGAGTGAAGTTTGAGATAGGTAGAAAAGAGCTTTTGGATTGCTAGAAGCAAAACCCATAAATTTGAATAACTGTGACCTTGTCTAGCCTGTCACAATTTTTAGGCAAAATCATGAAAGAAATGATGTGGTACATGATTAATAAGTGATGAAGTGGCTATGCAACTAATATCTACTAGCACAGTTATATAGAACAGCATTATTTTATATTTTTTTTTCCCTGTTGCTTTCTGCGCTTACCAGATTGACATAGCAAGGTTTGGGCAATTTTTTTAATTATTGCTGTTTCTGAAGGTCAAAAGCTCCCTAAGGAGTAGGTCCATTCTTTCTCACTGAAAAGCTTTAATTCAGCACTAGGTGCCGTTATGAAAGATTAGCAATTGCTTAAGCCAAATGCTTGCACTACAAACAGAATTTAAAGGGGAATGTTGACTTCCATTATTGTCTTAATATCCTTAATATGTTCTTCCAGTTTCCTGGTGTTGTAGCAGGTGTGTATTTATAGAAGATGTTTTCTTGCCATGCTGCAGTGGCTGTAACGTGTGCTTTGGTTAACCATTTCCCCTTGGTACTTTGGCAGTGGCGTCCTGTGCTATTCTTGGTTACATTGTTCTGCCTTTGTCTCAGATCAGGGCAGAGATAGGAAGGCAGCGCTTTTACCCAGCACTCCTATCGACACATCCATCTTGCCAGCTGGGTGTTGTTACAGCTACAGCAGCACCTGTAGTGCCAGTTCTGTCTGATGGGAGTTTCTCAGCAGGAGCATTTGGTAAGTGTCATGGCACTTGTCCTGTGTCATTACATTATTGGTGGCAGCAGTAGAGGGGACTGGCCTTGTCAGTGTTCTTTCAGGGTGCTGCCTTGTAAAGTCTTTTTTAAGGACCAGTGAGCTTGCTTGTGCTGATGGCCTTTGTTTGCTCCTGGGCCCTTCTGGACTGTTCTCCACTGATGGCAAAAGCAGCAGCCAGAGTGCCCCACAGCCATGACAAATGCCCTTCCAGAACAGAACTTGGGAGCAGGTTTGGGAACACTGTATGGTGTTGGCTAATCTGTTGTCCTAAAACGGTTCTCTGGCTGAGATTTGGCTCTGCACCCATTCTGGGCTTGCAGAGGCCATTCTGAGCTTTAGAGGGCACCTGTTTGTTCGTACTTTCTGCCACACAAGGAAGACTTATTTTGCTCCAGTTTACTGGAGCATGTCCTTGGAAGCTCTTTCAAGTTCTGCATCTTCTCCAGGAAAGAAGCATGCAAAAGTATCTAAAAGTTCCTCTCTAAATAAGGGTTCATAGTTCTCTGTCAGTCTTTCTTGTTACCTGCTGTTTGCATCCCTTGTGGCCTGGACAAATTTTCTGCCTCAGAGGCACATCTTTCTTCAGTACTTTTACTTCTATTGGTTCCCTTTTGATTTTGGAGCCACGCAGCAGAGACCGTTTCAGTGACTTGTAGCAGTGTCAGGAGCAGAGAAATGTGCCAGTGAGTTTCTTACTTTCATACAGGACAGCTGGGTTTTGAAGCTTACAAGCCAGCCTTTTTATTGTCAGAATCACTGTTTTCTTTCTTACCCACTCAGGAACCAGGAACTCATGGTTTGAAATTTTTAGGACAGGTTTCAGTCCAAGAGTTATGTTTACATAACTCTGCTTTCCAGTCAGGTGTTACAAGGTAATGAAACTAAAGCCCCAATTAGTTTAATTAGTGTGGAAACCCAAAACTTAAATGAAAAAAGGCCATCTCTGTAAGAAGTAGTCCTGTAAGTACCTGAGCTGGTGCTCTTCCATATTGTGCATATGGCAAGGGTGACTGGATGGCTGAAAAATCCTATAGCAGTTAGGTTGAAATGAGGCCATGGGAAACCTCTGCAGCCTTGGAAAAACATACTCCAGCCTGGCTCTGAGTGGGACATCAGGCTGCTTCATAATGCTGAATGGAGAAAATCAACTCCTTGGTAATTAACCTGTGTTGTCTTTAGCTGTAGCTGTAGGAGTCTTTAGAAACCAGCAAAAGTTTGGACTGCGCTGTTGGCCATTACTCTAGAACTGCTCTATTTCAAGACATGATCATCCAGAAATTCCAGAAGCTGTGGATGCTGGGTGAGTATTGACCACTGCACCCTGAGCTAACAAATGGGCACCACCATTCCTGTCACTTTACCTGGGAGAAGCAAGGAGAGTGGCTCTTTTTTCTTAAATGCATGAAAAAAGCATTTTACTTTCCCAGGCAAGGGAGAAAAGACAGCTCATACACCACTACATGTAGGTAAGATTCTTATCCTTCCTGCAGTCCACGGAATCTCAAAATGCTGCCTAGAACTTCCCACTACCAGTGATTTCCAAGTCTGTAAATACATCCCAAGGTGATGCCAGGAAACTTACAGCTGTGGCAGCCAATCGAAAATCAAGGGCAGTCTAACTTTCTGTATAATTCATTTTACATCAAATGTAGATGATTGGTGCAAGAATCAGTGTATAGGATGACCACTACTAATAAGAAAAAAAGGTCAAACAAAAAGAGTAAAGTTGTGTGTTTTAGCATTTTCTTCTAACCAAGCTGCTTGCAGTAAACAGGTTTGCTCTGCCAAATGGAACTACACAAGACACAAATGTCTCCTAGTAGATGTTTTGCCACTTTCTGTAGTGTGTCCTACACTTGTTGGTGTGTTCTAACTCCTGCTCTTGCCTAGTTCTAACACCCTGTGTAGCTTGCCTGCAACACATACTTTAGATGCAGAAGGTTAATTAATGCAGGTAAGAAAAGTTGTCCTGTTACGTGACTGAACTGTAAAAATTTATTGTTCCATTTTGAATTACTGAGAATGCTTTTAAAATTAGTATTTTTCTATCTCTAAAGAAAGGGAAAAAACCTAAAAGGACTAAAGCCTTTTTTATTAAATACGCTGAAACAGAGAAGCTGCCAGACTGCCATTTAAAGCACTTCAATACACAGGGCAAGGGGACCTGCTGTGTCTGATCACCAACCTGATAAACAGCTATTATGCAACATCTGAAGTGCTTTAAGGAAATACAGATCCAGGTGTCTTCTGGTGGTTTAAATGCAGAACTGGTTAGAACTAAAGCTAAAAGGTGTGAGTAACAGCCAGGGTGCCCTGGTGACCTGCAGGATTGTAGACACCTCAGTAAAGAGGTGGTTAGATAGATGGGCTGAGTCCAACAGGATGAAGTTTAACCAGTCCAAGTGCCGAGTCCTGCATTTTGGCCGCAATAACCCCCTGCAACGCTATAGGCTGGGGACAGAGTGGCTGGAGAGTGCCCAGGCAGAAAGAGACTTGGGAGTACTGGTTGACAGCCGACTCAACATGAGTCAGCAGTGTGCCCAGGTGGCCAAAAAGGCCAATGGTATCCTGGCCTGTATCAGGAATAGTGTGGCCAGCAGGAGCAGGGAAGTCATCCTTCCCCTATACTCGGCACTGGTGAGGCCGCACCTTGAGTACTGTGTCCAGTTCTGGGCCCCTCAGTTCAGGAAGGACGTGGAGACACTTGAGTGTGTCCAGAGGAGGGCAACAAGGCTGGTGAGGGGCTTGGAGCACAAGCCCTATGAGGAAAGCTGGGGTTGTTTAGCCGGGCTTGGAGCACAAGCCCTATGAGGAACGGCTGAGGGAGCTGGGGTTGTTTAGCCTGGAGAAAAGGAGACTCAGAGGTGACCTTATCACTCTCTACAACTTCTTGAAAGGTGGTTGTAGTGAGGTGGGGGTTGGTCTCTTTTTCCGGGCAACAACTGACAGAACAAGAGGACACAGTCTTAAATTGCGCCAAGGGAAATACAGGTTAGATCTTAGGAGAAACTTTTTTACAGAAAGAGTGATAAAGTATTGGAATGGTTTACCTGGGGAGGTGGTGGAATCACCATCCCTGGATGTGTTTAAAAAGAGATTGGATGTGGCACTCAGTGCCATGGTTTAGTTTAGTTAAGGTGTTAGGGCAGAGGTTGGACTCGATGATCTTGAAGGTCTCTTCCGACCTGGTAATTCTGTGATTCTGTGATTCTGTAAAAATCTCTGCCAGCCCCCTGAGCTGTGCTGGAAATTCTGTGGAAGCAGAAGGTGTGTTTTATTTGGACAGCAGCTCTGCTGGGGCTCCAAAAGCCCCTCCACCCCTAGAATATGAGAACCTTTGCCTCTTTCTGTTAGAGCTGGAATACAGAGAGAACACTGGAGAAGTACATTGATGTAACAAAAATCCATATGCCTTAGACACTGTCTAGATGTAGATTATACATACAAGAACTGAAAGAAAGAATGGCACTTTTACTATTACTCATCTTCTCTGGAAGTAATTAATGTTCTCAGTAATTCAGCTGGATATAAAATTAGTTCACAAGGTTTTTTCATTACTCATAGTTTAATTCATTACAGCACCTATTGCAACATAACCATTCTCAAGGTTTATCTTGATTCATTTTTCTCAGGAGTGAGACCCAGGTTACTGAAGACTGAGCTGAGCCAAGAACGACCCTGTCAGCGCTCCATCTTTGTGCCACAAAAACTGGCTACAAGTAAGTGACAGTGGTACAATGCCCCTCTTGGCTTTTTCATCATGAACTCTGATGCCTGTTCTGTTTAGTTGGGCCAACATCAATAACAGGACACTCACCATCTCAGAACTGATGTCAGACAAGAAGAAACACTGCTCATGAGCACAGTTACCACAGGAGATTCTAGATAGCCCAAAGGAGAACTGTCTCATCAGAGATTTGCTGAGACATGAAATAGTTGGTTTCAGTGTAAATGATTCTCTGATGCCATAATGATAAGAACTAAAACATGGCAGAGGCTTTAATCCCGAAGCACAGCTGCTCAGCAGTAGCTGATGGTCCTGCCCTCCCACCATAAAAGATATTTTAGCTTTAAGACAGGTGGCTTGCAACCCTTTGTTTATTTTAGTGCTTGGAAATCAGCATGATCTTGTATCAATGCCTAAAACTGAGATGCTAAATCTTCAATACCTCTACTTGAAAGGTAATATAAAAATCACAGCAGGCACAGACAGGAGAATTAATTTTAGGGTTTTATTATAAAAGTAAAATAAAAATAAGCATTTAAAAAGCACGCTTTTTCAAAAAGGAACAGATACAAAAAACTATTTACAAGTAGGAAAATGCCAAACTCGAAAAAATTTTTGAATAAGAGGCACCAAAGTTAAGTTTAAATACATTATTTGAAATATACAAGATTCTTTTAGGATTCTCTTTTTTCTCTGAGTTGTCACTGTTGTGATTAAAGTAATGATTTTTCTTTGCCAGCCATTTTATGAGCTGTTTTCATGCAACTGTGCTACAAAAATTATGAAGAGAGCAGCTGGCAAGTGTAGCCTCTGATTGCTCTGTGTGCTTAACCTCTTTAGTAAGTTTGTATTATGCATTAACAATTTCTTTTTAATCTGTAAAAGAAAATCCTCCCAGACCAGGAAAGCTCAGTCAGTCTTTCACAGCGTTCAGTCCTGTGTATTAATGCAGCAGTGCAGCCCTGCTTATGGTAAATGGCTTGTAAATGAATACAATTAAATATACTTGAGGAAGGAAGCAATGGCTGGGAGGCACATGCTGCAGTTGCCATCGGTTTGGGATCAGGTGGGATTCTTCCAGTGCACTTTTGGTTGTGAGTTCACTTCCCTCTGGCTAGGATGACTGATGTAATTTGAAATGTTCCATGTGTTCCTGTGACTGCACATTGCTAACTGAACAGCACTAGTCGGCTATATAACTGCTTTGCCCTGAACTTTCATGTCCGTAGCCCAGGCCCATTTTGCCAAGTGTTAGTGAGGACTTGCTGTTCAGAGAGTCTGAGTAAGTGAAACTCAGCTTGCGGAAGGAGGTCTCCACACCGCTGTCACACGTGCTGTCGGTGTCTTGGAATCTGCTATTATAGAGCTCACCTGAGGGACAGAGAAAAGGGAAACATCATCATTGGTGTGGCTTGAGCAAGGTTGCTTTAAGAAAAGCCTAAGGAATACAAACCAACAGGGTTAAGCTTCTCTATAGGAATATAAGTCTAACATGAGGTATTATAATAGGAAAAGCTGTGCTGAATGTTTCCAGGCCATCAAAGCACGTGATCTGATACACTGCTGGCAGAGATCAGCTTGCAGTTGGAGCACGGATGGGATGAGGAGCCTGGTGCTCTGCTGACACTAATGCTGCCACTGCACTCTGGTCAGGACTCCGCCTGACTGTGGCAGTCGCAGGGCAAAAGGTTCTCTGGTTCTCAAAGTCACACTCTGTTCAACTGCACAGCTCCAGGATGAGGCTCCTAAAACTTCTAATTAATGTTATTTCAACCTGCAGGTTTCTTTTTGAGACAAACACTTGAAGAGTTTTCATTTAGTAAGTGACCCTGAAATAGGAAGAAGCCAGCAGCATCGATCACCTGTGCAGATCCACAGGAGTGCCTGACTGCAAGAGGTCAGTATCTGAGCTGAAGGTATGATGTGGGATTAGTGTGACTAAAGCAGTGGTGGCATCTTAAAGTTCAGTCTTGTTTTTCTAAACAAACATCTTAAAATAAATGATGTGATGCCCTCCATTCTTGTTGCAAAGGAGCAGAACGCCTCTTACCCTTCAAGATGAATCTAAAGGAGCAATATGTGTACAAGGGCACATTTTGGTGGGTGTGAAGGTTTATTCCACGACTGACCAAATTCTATAGAGAATAAACTGGTATTGTTAGACAAGAATGCAGTGACTGTGGTGTTTCTTTTTTCTTTCCAGAAATACCTACAGTATTTTTGCACAGGGTGTAAGCTTCCACATCAGGCTGCAGGCAGCGCTGCCGGTGTTTGAACAGGAAAAAACAAAGCTCTTTAAAAAACAAAGGTTACTAAACCTGGCCAGGCAATGACTGAACATCCCTGATGACAAACTTCTCACAACCTCTCTTTTTCTCTTAGTAGAGTTCCCTGCCCAAAAACGCTGTAGGACCTCCATCATTGAAGATGCTCAGAACTCAAGTGGACATAACATGGGCAACCTCATGTAATGTTCCACTGGCCCTGTTTTGAGCAGGTAGTTGGCCAGCAGGACTGCTAGAGGTCCTGTGTAACCTAAGCCATCCCCAGTTTCTCTGCCTACAGCACACTCGGCCATTCTGGAGTGCTACATATTGTGGAAGGAGAAATTTAATACTGAAGTCTTACTGAAAAGTTTAGGAGCCCAAAACATTTTTGTTTATCCAGCTATGAGGGAGGGAAAAGAAGTCAAAAGCTAATGGCACTTGTACATGCCTAGGAGATAATTGCCTATATTCCCAGTACATCCAAGGCATTACCATTAGCAAATGGCAGGTGTCTGGTTTTTAGCAAAGGGCAGCAGTATAATGAATACTGTGATGCACGCATGCTGGTTCAAGTGGTCCATTTTTCCTCTCTCTTCTAGGCCTAGCAGCTATCTATTCTAGAAGTAAAATATTTCTGAAACCAGTAAGCAGGTGAAGCAGTGTGTGCAAGAAGGCGAGCAATCGATCAGCAGTCCTAGATAGAGTGGGGAGGGAGAACTTAAAAAAAGTCTTAAATAAAGCTCTTCATATTTTGCTGTCAATTTTACCTGTCTCTCCATTTGCAAAGGTGGGTGGTGATGATGATGGAAGGGCTTTTGCTGTGCTGTCCTCCAGGTGAGGCGGCCTGCGCGAGATGGACAGTGCTTCCTGAATTATTTCTATGGCTTCTTTGTGATCCATCTGTCTCAGAGCCGCGATCAGCTCTTGAACTGTACCACCAGAAACCTGAAAGAGCAGACATCAGATACTCAGCATCATCCAGGCTGGCTAAAACTGCAGGGCTGCACTGTCTCACCATGCGGGAGGACAAGGTTCTCTGCTTAAGTGCTCTTTATAACTTGTTACAGCACATTACCTCATAGTTATCCAGCAGAGTTTTCGATGGGGAAGGGCTCAACCTGAAGGCATTGTTAAGTATGCCAAGACCCAGTTTTTGTGCTAGTGTGGACCAGTTTTTGGTTGGATCAGGCAATTCCAATAGTTTGTAAAGCTGCATCTTGGAACTCTCATTCAGCTCTCTCAAATGTCCTGGGGAACAGAGAAATATGTTAGTTTATTATTTATACAAATCACGCACCAGTTCATTTTTAAGCAGAAACAAAGCCAAACTGAAGACTATTTGACAGTCCAATCCCAGCATTTACAAATGTATTGCTGCAATACTGCAAATGTACTCCTTGTCCTTGAGACCTCTTAAGGGAATTGTGTTCATTCTGTGAGCGAGGGCGTGGGAGGGCACCTCTTCTCTCTCACCAGCTCAGTTACAAGCTATTGCAGGGCAGTGTCTTCTGCCACTACAGTTTCAGTACTCAGTTACTAGAGGGATATTGTCAAGCCTTTAGAGGTGTTACCTTGCATCAGTAAGTCCTCCAAAACCTCTGCTGACTCATAGGGTTTGCCATTTAATATGTCATACACCTAAAAGAATACATTAAAGTCAGTATTTAAGAGAAACCTGGTTAGTGTCCATTAAGTTTCAGCAGTGCTGTATAAAACCCTAATTCCATCTGTAAATCAGCATTTTTTCCTCCCCATGGCTCAGTATGACTAAGGATACTGTAGAAAACCTGTGCTACACTTTAGGGAGAAATCTTGAGAAGTTAATCTCCCTTTATTTTACGCTGTGTCATCTGGAAACTATTTTCAAGACACAGAGGAAGTCTTGGCAGTAAATAAATGGCAGTAGCAGTGGCTAAGCAAGGAACTACTGCCTGTCTGCAACTAGTAATTTAAAATAAAGCCTGGGTTAGATTTTTACCTAAGGCTGGTAGCACTCCCCAGCTCCAGATGATTAGAGATGCTGACTGCTTGTCCTTTACACTCACACCAAACTAAATGGACAATAATCAGCTTAATCACTCTTTGGGTAGAACACAGGAGTGCATTTTCCCATCACACACAGGCTGCAATTCTGAAGAACACTCAGCAAAGAAACCCACTGGAGAATGGGCCTTCAAACACAAGCTGCCCACCCAGCTAAATACTTTCCCACACTGAAGACTGTAGTGCATCTACTTCAAAGAACTGCCTGGTCATTTCTGTTCAGCAGCATTAGTCAGTTCAGTGGAGCTTTCTTCCAGTGCTGTTTCATCAGGGGAGTTTTATGGCTGAATTAGCTTAATTTTTGATGGCAAATTAGTCAAATTAATTAAAATAACTGTGGATGCAGTGAAAGGAGCTGTCTGAGAGAACTGAACTATCATTTATAATTAGAAAAAAACAACAAAAAACTGAAAGAAAAAACAGACCACATACCTCACTGTTGGCCGCCATATCCAGTGGTGTTGTTCCAGGCACAATCCCTTCATCATCATCTTCATCATCTTTCATGTCATCTAAATCAAACAATGGCTCAAAGTTCTCAATGTGAGGATTTGCACCTGAAAAACAAGTGTGGGGGGGAAAAAAGAAGGGGCTTCAAGCTGATTCTCAACAATATTTAAAATATGCATTCTATGTACTGAATGGCAACTACTACAGCTAAATTATGTATCAAGCTAGCAAGCAGCTCTTTTTATCAGTTACACTGAAATGCTGTCACATCTCTGTACAACGCTACTCTCCATTAAAGAGGGAAAGAAAATGACAAGCAGAGCGTTAGGGCCCAAAGAAAGAGCTGTGGTTGTATCAACTGACTTCCAGTCCCATCCTGCCTCACACAGCACAGCATGAATGTGATGAAGTGAGGGTGTGGTGCTGCTTTTTAGAGTGTCAGAGAAAGTGGGGGTGTTTTTAAAAGACCAAGCAGACAGCCTTAGCAATGGGAGCCTTGGGTTTCTGTTTCAAAGGAGAAAAATCAGGTTTAAATACAAGTAAAATGTTCCAATAAATACTCCAACCTAATTATTCCAAAGTGACAGCAAATAGGAGACACTAACAAGCTCATGCTTCAGTGATGGGTTGGTTTTTTTTTTTTGGCTTTTTGTTTCTAAAGCAATCCAGCACTTATCCCACATACATAAAAAGGTCCCTTCTCCACCTTCTCAGTAATAAAAGCTACAAAAGATACTCAAAAAACTTCTAAAAGTCCTGAAGACATTTTTTTTGATCAACATAATTTGCCTTTCTAGCCATTAGATGGAGCTGAAGAGTGACTGGTATAGCACCTCAGAGCAGGACTTTCGGAGGAAATTAAGACCTTCATGCTTTTAACATCTGACTTCCTCCATGCATTAAACAAGTTCACTGGCACATTCTTTTCTGCTTGCAGCCCTCTGACTTGAATTGTCACTGTGAAAGAAAACTGTCCAGCAAAGATCTATTTCCATACCTGCTGCTTTGAGAACTGCTGCCAATTTTGTTGAGCCTCTTCCAGCTGCTATGTGAAGCGGAGTTGTCCCATCATATGTAGTGCTGTCCACATCTGCATCGCCCTAAGTTTTTATTGAATGGCAAAAAGGAAAGAAATCTGTACAATGCAGCTGCAGAGGCTGGTGTCAGCATAAACACTGCTACTGTTCAAGTAAGCACCATTCCATGCCTGGCTGCATAAAAACCCTTAATTGTTGCCTGAAAAGAAGGAATTAGAAAGTAAGTACAACTGTCTGCATGCATATGGTGGCTGTGTGCTCCAGTGTTAGAGCAGGAGGCACAGTGTTTATCTCCAAACAGGTCACGTAGATGAAAGCCACTTTGCATCCCCTGTAGAAGTTCTGCCATCCGATTGCCCGCGGCCTTTGGAGTCTGAGTGGTGTGCACAGAATCCTGCCTTGCTGCTGCTCATCAGAAGAACAGCCAGGCTGGTGGTACATCCATGATGAACACAGGAAACCTACACAGCCAGCTGGGGTGTGTAGAATTAAGGATACCAGGATCAAGGTGTTAGAGATGAGATAAATATTTATAGATTACACAACTACAGCTCTGTGCATATCTCTATACATATTCTACTTCACACAGAGAAGGGATGAACTTGTTCAGGAGTAACTTCAGTGCCTGCCACGATTACTCAGTGTGAATTATACATGGCATATGCAGTCAGGTTAGGGTCGCAAACTCTGAATTCCTCAACTTGGGCAAAAGCTTCACCACCAGTGCAGAACAAAACAGTAACATTTCCAGTAACTTTGCCATTACACCAGTTCAAGTAATCTAGTCAATAAACAGGAGCCTCCGCCCTTCTGTTTTTCTGAAGCACTCAAGGATTGTCAACAGCTTTTAAATATGTAATTGAAAAGACCTGGGAGAAAGAAATTCTGCCCTTACCTCAAGCAAAAGGCAGCCTGCCAAAGGGATGTTCTCCTGTTCAACAGCCAAATGCAATGCAGTTCGTCCAGATTTTTGTTCCTGAGCATTGACATTAACTCCAGCAGCAATCAGCTGTTTGAGGCAGGACATGCTATTTGCCGTCACCACCATGTGAATTGCACTGAGACCTACACAAAACAAAACCCATCCATCATGTGCATTAATATTTTGAAAAATTCAGAAGTATCAGAGTAATGGGTTTTGAAGTGAGAAAATTGTAAAATGAGTTACAGTTACTGTAGTTACAGAAGTAACATATTTTGCCTGCTTATACACTAAAACATGATAGAATCATAGAATTGTTTGGGTTGGAAAGGACCTCAAAGATCATCTAGTTCCACCCCACTCCTGCTGTGAGCAGGGATACCTTCCACCACACCAAGCTGCTCAAAGACCCATCCAACCTGGCCTTGAACCTGCTTTCAGGAATGGGGCATCCACAGCTTGTCTGGGCAACCTGTTCCAGTGTCTCTCCATCCTCACAGTGAGGAATTTCTTCCTAATACCTAATCTAAACCCACCCTCTGTCAGTTTAAAGCCATTCTCCCTTGTCCTATCTCTACATGTCCTCATAAAACACCTCTCTCCAGCTTTCCTGTAGGCACCCTTTAGGTACTGGAAAGTGCTGTAAGGTCTCCTTGGAGCCTTTTCTTCTCCAGGCTGAACAGTCCAAACTCTCCCAGCTTGTCTGCAGAGGAGAGGTGTTTCAACCCCCTGAGCATCTTCATGGCCTCCTCTGGCCCTGCTCCGACAAGCCCATGTCCTTCTTATTTATGCTGGGGGCCCAGACCCTAAGGGAGTAGTCCAGGTGGAGGCTCAGGGTGAATTTAATGGTGTTAATAAGTATGTTCTTTGTGCATAAATTGGAACTTGGTGAGTCAAAAGCATGCAAGAAAAAAAAATCAGATTACAAGGTGGAACAGAAGGCAGGAACTACGGAGCTCACCTAGAGCATCTCTTTGCCTCAAGAGAATAGCCTTAAAAAGAAAATCTGCATCTTGGTACTAAACAAGTAGGTACCCCACACTGGCCCCATCTGCTACTGACCATCTCTTCTAGAAAATGGTCTGGGGGATAACTGGTATATTTTAGTTTCATCCTTCTGTAAGGTCACAGTGACCTGACGTCTCAAGAACACGTGCACCAGGAAAATAATAATAAAGCCTTTTATTTAACCCAACCAAACAAAAAATCCTCTCTGTCTGAGGAACTGAAAATTGTTTTTTGAATCCATAATGACAATTTTAGGTCAGACATTTTACAATCTATTAGAGCAGGAGTACTAAATTGAGGTCCCCTGTGCACTGAAAAATGGGAGAACTGTCTCTTTGTGGCTATTTTACAGGCACTAATTCTGTGTGGTCACAAAGTACCAGATATGAAACTCAATACTAGTCCAGAAACTATTTTTAAGGGGATTTCATTCACTAGACAGGAGGAAACATTTTCTTCTGAGGGGATTTTTTTTTAAACCAATGGTGGCATAAGGAACAAGATGAACACAGTGCTTGAGGCTCTGTGAGATTGAAGATAATGTACAGTGACAAAAATTCAAATCCATACTGTGTCACGTGACCATTACCAATCTTTCTGTTCTGTACAACCAGAAACCTGACACGTCTGTGTTCTCTCATCTGTACCTGCAGACATATAAAAACCAAGGACAGCATATGGAAAATGGGGAAAGGTGTTATTTTCAAGGTCGGTATCTACCTGTGTAGAAACATGGTATTGGCAGGAATTGTGGTGTGTTTGTCTAGTAGGGAAGTGTAAAATACAGCCATTATCTTTCCATACCTTCACCATTGGGGAGGTTGACCATCGGAGATACCTTCTCATGCCTGAGGAGTAGACTCAAAATCTTGTCATCTCCTTCAGTAGCAGCTAAATGTAAGACAGAATTGCCGTGGCGATCCAGAAGGCTGACATCTGCTCCAGCCTTCAGCAAGTCTTCCACCACCTTTGCCTGCTTTGTGATTACTGCCAGGTGCAGGGGGGTCTGCAAGTGACAGAAGCAAGCCATGAGAAGATAAGCAGCAGCTACGTCACTTGTACAGAAATCTCTGAAACCCATAAAAGCTCCTAGCATGAGAAGATGTTACACCACTCCAAAGCCAACAAACTAAAAGCTTGTACATGTGTACATTATTTTCTACTGAACACTACAAATAGGGTTTCTACTTACTGGAAATAAAAGCTGTCTCGCCAATGTCAGCAGTTGGACTTTGGGAGGAACAAAGATGTTGCCTACTCTATAAGCCAGGGCACTGACCTGGCTATTTGAGCACTGCAGTGCGAGGGACTCGGGAAATGAGACAATCCCTGTGCCCCCCACACACTGTAACCCTGCTTCCAGCTGCCCCATCACCACGTTTATGCCATGGTGGGAGCACACGCGCTTTCCAGGCCCTGCTCAGATCCTTTAGCACTGAACCATGCTCTCATTTTGCTCCTGAATCAGAGATTTGCAGCCATGGGAATAGGAGTTCCTTATCCCTCAAAAGGGCTGCACAGAAAAGAAGAAAATCCTGCAGTTCTGTGCACCTGTCAGACTGCAGAACAACTGTGCATTTGTGCAGTGTGTGTTGAACTAGCTGATCCCATTCTTGTGCACCTGCAGCACTGAGCAGCTCTCAGGCCAAGAGGTTTTGGGACCTTCCAGAAGTTGGTTGCATACTGCGTTCTTGTCAGTTCTGAGCAGCACCACACTGAACATACTCACACATGCTTGTATTTCAACAGTAAGCATTCTAGTGAGGTCTGGGAAATCGTATTTCCAATACTAAAATGATTTAAAAATTGAGTCAGATTCCATGTCTAGGTCATTATATTAACGGAGGACTTAAACAAAAAGACTAATTCCAGCTCTGCACAATAAGCTTGTGTTTGTCAATAGATCTGTCAAAACATTTGCAATTAAGTACTGCATCTATAAGGTATATGTCAGCTTTCAGAATATCTGTAGAGAAGGAAAATTCTAGCCCAAGCCTACATTCTCTTCCATCAATGGCTTAAGGTTTAAGTTGAAGGTAGGAAGAGCTGTAGAGGTTTTGGTAGTCAGGGATTTATTTCCTTGTGGAGCACAGTTTTGCTTCCTGTTTCTGTTAAACACAGGGCACAGATTTCAATTAAGAATCTTCTGCTTACTTTCCACAGCCTCCATATTTCAAATTTGCTTTATATGAACATAAAAATGTGAAGGAAAACAAAGAAGTCAAAATGAACCTTCTGGGACTACCTGTACAGAATTAAAACCTGCTTTTACTGTTCACAGCAAAACAAATGACACAAGTGTCAGAGTGCTGCTGAATGGTGTGCACAACCTCTTTAAAAGAAATACTTTTCCAGGCAAGTTCCCACAGCTCTTTTTACAACCTGAGTTACAATACAAACAGGCCAGACTGAACTCGAGGAGACAGAATTGTGCCTGGCAGTTCTCTTCCTCCTAGGTAAAAGACAAGGGGATGGGCTTTTCTCGGTTACTGTAGAAATGGAAGGGAAATCTCGGTGCTCACGTGATGGGCACAAATACAATGCGGGCTGTAGGAAGGGCATAGGTTATTATGGCTTCTGCACGTGCCTACAGATAATGGATGATGCAGGAACTGACTCCTGATCCCAAGTTAACCAGTGTCACAAAGGTCAGAAAAGCCCAGAGTTGGCACACTGTAATCCTTACCTCTGGTTTAGTAACAGAGAAGCCAAATACTGAAGCCATGAACTGAAGAATTAACTCTTTTTGGCCTGTTTCACAGTTAACCCATGGAGACACTTCTGTTAACATCAAGCAAAGTTATGGACTAAACCAGTGAAAACATGCTCGCTTTCCTCCACTACCTTCCAGTATATCCTTGTTTCTAAACTTGTTTGCATCAGTCTGATCTCTTCCCACAGACAGCAAGTTGTGCAATTTCTTTTTTACTGGCTGAACAATCAGCAGCACTTACACCCCATAACTACGAACCTGATAGAGGTCATTTCTCATGTTAATGATGTCATTGTAATTCAAATCGGGCATCACTTCCAAGAGGTTTTTCACCAGCTCAGTATGAAAGTGGATAATTGCTAAATGAAGGACACTGAAACAAACAAAAAACAGATTAACAAATTCACGCTGATTTCAAATTTGTAACAAAAATTTCAAGGCTTTGCTGTAGATCTGACTGCATTCTGATACAAACACTTGGCTATTAGAGGTAATGATTCCAGCACTAAGTACCAACACCTAAAATGAATCCCAGCATTAAAAAAAAGCAGGTCAGAAGGTAACTGCTTAACCCTTCAACCACAAAAGCAAACTCAGGATGGCTTTCGTTGGCCCTCAGCATAACTTCACTATTAGGCTAATATACAAAATGTGTGGCACAAAACAATTATTTCAGAAATCCTCAGATTCTCTGCTGGTTTGCTTTCTTTTTTATATTTTGAATTTTGCAGCAGATAAACACTTCTTGCTGTCAAACCTTCCTGCAGAATTTCCACAAGCCTCTCTGCTACCAAAGCAGATTTTCCCTTGGGGGTTTCCCAAGATCTATGGGTTTTTCTTTCTTTTTCAAACAGAAAAATGACTAAGGACTCAGGCCCAGTGACTAACAACCACAGGATCTGCAGCAGTGGCCAGAGGCATCATGTCAAAAAGCACCTGTTTGGAGACATGAGTGACTGCACAGCAAGACACTTCACTTCTACTGGGGTAATGCAATGGCCCTTCCTGTGCTCTTCTCCAGAGGCAGGTCCCTCACCACCAGCCTGAGTGGCTGGATCTGCAACATGGCACCAGGAAAAAAGCAGGTTGTGAATCCCATCACCCCTGTCCCCCAGAGCTCCATCTGCCTTGTTCCCTTGAGACTTCACTTGAAAATCGTGCCCTTTGTTTTGAAACATATCCTGCCAAGCTCTTGGCAGATGCTGGCCAACTTCTAGACTCATCTTTTTAGCAAGTTGCTGCTGACACAAAGCATCAACACAGGACATGTGGTGTGTCTGTTCTGCCACTCCAGAAATACCTGAATAGTCTTAGATTTACACTTTTGTCAGAAAAAAAAAAAAGTTCCATGCCATTCAGGGCAAGGAGTCATCTTGAAATTGAGACAGAAAGGAGTCAAAACCAGAAGATATTTTAAAACAGGAAAATATATCATTTACAAACCAAACTCATCCTTAAAGGGCGCGTTCTATTGATTCTATAGACTGCTGCTGGAAGTACCATGACACCTTCCCTCCTTCAACTCTCCTGTGCTGTTCAGACAGTCCCACCATTACTGGAAAAACAGCTGTTTCTCTGCTCTGATAGATGCTTTTTATTATGCTCTGTATCATGCTGACATTTTATTTCTAAATGTCACTTCAGAAACACATTTGTTCTTCTACTGCTTTTAGTTCTCTTTTCAGCAGCAAGTATTTTAATTTTACCCTACCATTACATATGATGCTGCTGACTAGACCATGAAAGGTCATTTCCATTTCTTAAACGTTCCTACATGAAAAAATGCATTTGAGCACCACTGTAGAGCCATCAGATATCTACAGAGCAGTGGTACTGGTATAAATACAGTCACAGCCAGTGTTACTGAGCATCCACTGTAAATATACACTAATCACAGGTTGCTGGGTTCTGTCTCAAAGCCATAAATTGTTGACAGCAACGTTTTTTGAAAGGCTTAAGCAAAAACTTTCTAGTTGCCATATAACTTTAATGATTAAAGTGAAAATCAGGGCAATTTATTAATTAATTTTGGCCTTTTTCTTCTCCTCCAAGAGAGCTGGAAGACTATCACCAAAGCTTTGCTTTGTTAAAAAGTTGTGAAGTAATACAGATGTATTGCATGCTCACAGAATAAATCCATCTCAGGAGAAAGGCAGTATGAACTTGAGCCTCACATACTTGCAGGTACTTCCTGATTCAGCAAGAAAACAACTATTTATCATCATTCTAAAAAGTGTTTTAACTTAGTTAAAATGCCCTGCAGGTCCAAATCTGAGGAGCACTTTTTTAATATTTAAATGCAGGTCCTACTTGCTCAATACTCCTCTAACCCCCACCCCCGTTTTTTTTTTTAAACACAGAAGCTGTACTGTCCATAGCACTTGCAGATTTTGTTGCTAGCTCCCCTTCATATTCCTGCTTATCTCAAAGCAGACATTAGCTTTCCAGTAGGAAAGCAAAGCTAGTAAAGTAGCTCTTTCTGATTGTGCAGTCCTCTGTCTGTAATCAGAGGCCTATTTTCACTGAAAATGGAGTGAAAGTAGCAACCTCTCTCAGAGTAATTGAGCAGTGGGATACGGGTCTCGGTCACTTGAAATTTTCCTTCTAGCTGGACACCTTGAGGCTTATCTGGCTTCTACTGTTCGAAACACTACAATTTAAGGAAATGCAGGTGATTGCACAGGGCTGTCAGCTAAAAAGTGAGGATGTGATAGTGTCACTTGCTTATTCAAGAGATTATCTTTGCATATGTTTAGAGCCGCTTCTGCTGAATTTCTTTTTAAATAACTACTGATCAGTAGTTCCTCACAGTACTTCACTCTTGAGTTCCACAGAATCTGCATGGCTGTAGAGGAACGAAGTGGATTTCCACTCCAGCTCACATTATTGAAGGACTGATATGCAAATATTAGCAGCCAAGTCTCCCACGAACATCTGTGCAATCCCTTGGAAGACAACAGTACAGTAAAAACATAAGCAAGAGCAAAATAATGTCCTCTGGGAAGAACTCGGGTGTCAGTGAGAGAAATGCAGTATGGACCCTCCCAGCTATTGTTTTACATCTCCTGGTGAATCTCTTACTTGAAGCATCCTGTGAAGACTTAAGGACTTGCATGGAATAAAAAGCAGAGCACTCTCCTTCAGCACCAACCTGAGGATCCCTGTTCACCATGCATCATGATGGAAGCACAGCAATTCATGCTCAGTCAAGATTTTAAGTAAAAAAGGGCAAAGAAACTCAAACTCACAACATGCTCAACATACCCTCAATGACCAGATTACTTTCTGACAGCTACTGGATCAATGAAGTTTATGGTGTACCTGACTTCTTCGCAAATGAAACACGAATGTCTAAATCACAGCTATACCTCTCCCAAACAGCAGGATGGAGAGTGATATTTATTTGATTGGAGCAGTGGTGCCATCAGTGATTGGCACCCGTGAGGGGCAGAACACATTGACCACACCATTCTGCCCTCAAACCGATCGGTTTCAACCCAGCAAATGCAGCGTCGCCAACTCACTTGTCTCCGTTGTCATCCTGGACAGCGGTGAGATGGCGCTGAGCTGCCAACAGCATCTTCACATCTCCAGTTACGGCGTAATCGAAGAGAGCGTTGCAGTGACGCCTGGCAAGCTGCATGGCCTTCTCCAGGAACAGAGCATCTGCAACACAAAGTTTCTTCTTCATCAGCTCGGTTGTTTTCCCTGGAACACCACCTACTTTTGACAGGCATTTATGCTGTCACAGAAATACAAAGTGCAGACCACCAAGCATTATTCACTGCTTCACTGAGATGGTTGCTAATTACTTCTGAGAGATAATGACAGAGGGAACGAATGCTGGGAAGGAAAACTAGGGGCATGCTGAGCATTCAGGCAGCAGAAACCCTGAGAACAGTCAAATCTGGAAGCTCCCTCTGGTTTGACTGGCACTGAATTAACAGCACTGATGTGCAGTTGTGTCTAATGAGACAGAAGGAGCAGAACTTGGATCTGGAACTTGCAGGTCCAAGTAGTTTTGCCTTGAGGAAGCTGAGGCACAGAAAGCTTAAGTGACCCATCAAATATTGCAGAGAAGCTCATAGAAAAGCTGTGGAATAAATGGAGAGGTCTGCACTCCTTCTTCGACTCAAATCATACAGTCTATCCTGCTTTACAGCAGCAGCACACAGTCTGTTCTTCTGCTTAAAATATCTAACTTTTTACAATGCTTAGTATTTGTATCCTGGTTTTAGAGTTATAAAATGGACAGCCACTGAGATTTCAAAAAGCAGAAGTTGTCATGGTGGGGAGGCAAAAGGGAGAAAGGAGAGAAAAGAAACTCATTTGCGGAAAAAAGTAACTCTAGCTGCTCTGTCAATACTTTTGTGGTTCTGTATCAGCAAGAAAGTAGTGAAAATGAAACAGATGAACTCTGAAACTACAGCGTCATTCTGTGAAGCAGTATCATCTGAAACCAGCCTGTATTTTGAACAGTTTCACGTTTCTATAAAACCTTGTAAGGCTGAGAATTACTAAGAGCAAACAAGAACAACAGACTGTGTCATTTAAAGCACACATGGGGACACAATACTTAGGATTTCCAGCTACACAAAACCAGGCATTTAGACTGGGTCAGAAGTGTATACCTGATGAACACGAACACATCATTCCTGTAAGGCAAAGACTTACTCTGCTATCCATGAAGCTTATTGTTCTGGCTGCTGTACTATATGCCTGGGCTGATAGATTTATATTTGCTATTTACCTCTTAACACTAAATGTGTTATATTCAGGATACATATTCAGGGTAAAGGGTGTTAAGCAATTCAGTCTTTTCTCATTATACACATTTCCAAAGATCAAAGAACTGGATGTTAAAACTCCCTGGTTTTCCATATCAAACACACAGGGAAGATATCCTTCAAAATATTACATGCATCTTTTAGTTTAATACCCAAATGATCTAGCCTGCAGTAGCTATTTTATGGAGCCTGTTCTTCTGCACCATTTTTTTGTATAATCTGGAGCTAGAAATTGCCTTCTTTCATGCCATTACAATAGGTTTAAAAAAAAAAAAGTCAACTTCCTGCCTACAATATTCATTGCTTGGAAAACAGGTAAACAATTCAGACCCCTCCTTCACGACAGCTAAATGGACATTATTATTTCTTCATATCAGCACAAATTATCATATCTAACAAACATTGCCCAATTAGAAGAGCAGTTGGTTAGGTAATTTTTCCCCCGGGTACTGCCCCACTGGAATTGGTCCAGGGCTTCTTTGCCCCACTTCTTGTTTTGTCTTCTAAGATTCTGACTGGAAAACAAAATGTTCTTCTTGTAGGTCCTCTACTTGAAAATAAGACTAAACAGTATTTCAGGAGTGTGTTAGAAGGTTAGCTTATTAGTCTAAAATCTAAGAGAAAGGGTAGAAAAAATACCAGAAACTGTATAACCATGTATTAATGGTCTACACAGCTACAAATATATGAAAAATACATAAAAAGCAAAAATTTTTAGGCATTAGTTTGATGTGTAACACTTTACTACTGCAGTTATTTTACTGTGCATTTGCCAAATGGAAACAGGTACCTTTACATTTTAAATTCAAACCAACTTTGTACGCATTTTATCAGTGTTGCAGGGAAGAACTCCTGCAACAGTCATACTAACATCCATTAACTCATCCACTAAAGTCTCTCAAATATCAAAAGCCAAGTCAACTGCCGAATTGTATTCCATGTGCTGTCACTGCTTGCAGCATTCCCTCCTCACTAAGTTCATTAAAAGGCAGTGTTAAACATGCCCAGCAGGCAAAGCTGTCTCGTCTCCTTGCATGCCAAGCAGAAGCTCAAGTGCCCAGGGGCAGTACAAAGGTGCAAGGTTATCTACAGAACTAGGTATGGGAAGGGACCTTAGATCTGGGGGAATGGAATCCTTCCCGTTTCCTCCAGGAGGCATTACCATGTCCTGAAAACAGCAAGCAGACATTTTTGGAGTTTCCAGAGCTTTAATACTTGCTTTGCAGTACTGCAGTTTGATTTACCCTAAATATATTTACTTGTTCACTTACCCTGCCACCTGCAATCTGCTGCGCTTCCTTCGGTTTTACAGGAAGAAACAGGATCCTCCCTCTCCTCATTAACAGCAGACGTTCTGCACTCAGTCCTCTCCACGGTTTCCACCTTCACATCGTGTTTCATGTCCCATTTGTCACTTTGTTTATCAGAGCTCTTCCTGTCTTGTTCAGCTGTGCAATTTGATAGACCTTCTAACAAAAAGTAGAATCGTTACTGTCCAGTACTGTTACTTTTTTAAATACAAGTGGTAAAACTCAACTAGACAAAACCAAACCCTGAAAAAGCAATATAAAAATTTACTTCAACGAAAAACTTATCACTAAACTCAGGAATCACAATATCCCAGATGCCAACACACATGGACAGACATAATAATGTGACTTGCTCTAAAGTGATGTTAAGTTTTTGACAGCCTCTACTTTAGAAATAAATTTTTATATATTACAACAGATTTACCTCTCTTTTCATGGTACAAGAATCTAAGTCTGAAGTCAAGTCTTTAGTACTCACATGAAATCTAGCAGAATTACTCAGATACTTTTTTTTTTTCCTAATGGCAAATTTATCCCCGAGACTCTGGAAATATCTACGGAGTATTCAACATGTACATCTGAAATTACCTTCCTGTTTTAGGAAGCCAAGAGTGTCCTTATTATTAACTTAATCTTTTCCATTGATTTCTCTGGGCTACTGGGTAGTACCAGCCTGTGGCAACAAAGGAAGATACATTTTCTGTGGTCTAGTCCTGAGGTCACCTGTAATCAGCACATTCAAGCGAGCAAGAGGGCTGTTGCTTGAAACAATACACCGAATACAGAAGCACATGGAGGGGTTTTGGTGACTGCTTCTCAGGACTGCACAGTAAAAAGGAACTACACTTCGAGAGGAAAAAAGAGAAGCAGGGCAGTATAATCTACACAAACCCCTCTGCTGCCAGAGGTTTGAGAAGAGGCCCTCCCCAGCATGCTTAGCTAGACCTGCCTGACACTTTGGCTCATACTGTAGAAGAAAATACCAGTTAAAATCAATTCAACTGTTGGAAGAAAGACATTTTTGCTGTTACCATGTTTCATGCCAGCATTGGACTTCGTTGTGCCAGTATGGAAATGCATCCCTCCAAAAGCAGAGTATCCATACGAAGGAAAACTGAACCCTAAAGAAAGGAAAAAGATTAAGAATTAAGAAAATTACATCCTAAAGCAATGAGAACACCATCTAGAAGAACACTGAACCTAAAGAACTGAGTTTTTGTTTTCTGCATAGCTTCTGCTTTATTCCATCCAATACATTTTCCAGGCTAAAGGTGAGGTCTCCCCTACCCCTTCAAAAATCCAAAGAAATTCTAGGTGGTTGGCCAGTGACGCTCTCTATCTCAACACCCAAAAGACCACACAAATATAATATCACTATGTCTTTCCTCTAAAACTCAATTGAGACATCACAAGCTGCCTCTGTGCTTTCAAATCTTTGTGATTACAACAGATTTGTATTCTGGTGTTATGCTATACATGTGCTGCCAGCAACACATGTAGCAATTTGAAAACTGCTGCTCTATTCCCTGCTCTAAAAAAAAGGTTGTGGTTCAGGTGACATTTGCTGACCTATACGTTTTTAATGCTCTGCTGCAAGAACCAAAGCAATGCTCTCATGATCCTGCATATCAGATATACTCTGGCTTTAACAGATAGAGCACAGTAGAAAGTTTACTAAATAGTATCTCCAATTTTTTAATAGTTCTTTGCACTAACAGGGTTTATTTGCCAAATTCCATTTGTGGTCCAAGAAATAATTCAGAAATAATTCACCTGTTTAATTTTAGGCACCCAAAATGATAGTTAACTGAGTTGTCTCTCAAATTTCAGTGCCTCCAAGACCCTAGGAAGCAACAAAACTTCCAAAGTGGGAAGGCAAAGGGGATGACAAAGCATTTAGAATAAGGAGATGCTTGATTAAATTGAGTAACACTAGTATAAAGGCAACAGAGTCAGGTCTTATATGTCTAGGAGACAAAATCCTGTTTACATTTTAAAAATCAGCATAAACATCTGTCCTGCTCTCAAAGTAGAACCCTTTTCCCTCTTTGCCCAAAACTGCTGCCTTACCAGAGCCAGCACTGCCACCTGCCCCTCCATACATGCCACCACCTCCGGTGCCACTGCCTCCACCGTAGCCGTCGGAGAAGTTCGGCATGAGCTTCTGTCGTTTCCTCTGCACTTCTTCTTTATCTGGGGGAGAAGGAACAGAGAGAATAGGGAGTCAGTCCTGCTGGTGGCCAGGCACAGCGCAGGGTGTGCATACAGAAAGCACCACTACAGTTACTAGTTTATAAATGAAAATGCAGTGTGGTAGAAGAGTCAACTTTCCTCAAGCTCCAAATAGCAGAAAATTGTTGTATGTACGGGAGCAGTGAGGATTCCCCTGAGAAACAAGCCAGTGCCAAGTCCCCGGTCAGACCAGCAGCATCGCTCGGGCCTGCGTGGTCTCCTCAGCTGTGTCAGTGCCTTGTGCTCAGACTCGGAGGACATGTGGGGAGGTGTCTTGGGGGGCTCAGAGCTTCCTTCAAAAGTGTCTCGTGTACTTAGAGCCCTGGAGGTCAGTGGTCCCAAAACTCTTCAATGTCTAAGCCAAGTCATGAATCAGCACAAGTGCTCCAAATCACAAACTTGTTCAAGAAAATTCGCCTTTGGGGAATATATAAGCACAGGCTCTTCCAAGCAAATCTACTTCAGAAATGGAGCCTTATCAGAGGATCACAAGGCACTTTTGAGTTTCAACAGTGCAGAGTACCTGCACTGCCCTTGGAACTTCTGTTTAAGGGATGGCAAGAAATGGCGAAAGCCGTGCTTGCTTGCCAAGATTTACTTAAAATCTCCTAACAGCCACTAGAACAAAGACCACTTATTTTCAGGCGGGGTCAAACCATGCCGAGTAGCAGTAGAAAAAAAAGCCTAAATGTCTTTTATAGTGCAGCTACAAAATAAGACTTAGCAAAACACAAAGACTTAGAAGGACTATCGCAATGACTGGGGAAAGTGAAAATGTCACGACAAGAGCTACAAAAATAGAGATACAAACATTACATGGGTTAAAATCCAGTAGAACTGTTGAGAAGAGAACAAAATATCATTTGCTTATTAAACCATCTAGTAGTTTTCAACAGCCATATGACAAAAAGAAATTTCATGCACAGGCACATCAGTCAGTGCATCAGATGAGACAGCGGAATACATGAGACAGTACACTGACAAATCCACATGCACTATATCCAGGTACACATGATGTGTAAGTGTGTATGCATGCACACATCAGGCATACTCACACTGATGAGGAGAGAAAACTCTAGAGAGCAATCTAGTCAGAGAAACACAGAGAAATCCGCATGTGTCTAAGTTTGTGGGAAACACTTGCAACAAGGGAAAAATACAGTTCCTAAATGGTAATTTTAGATGAGGTTGTATAGGGGATCTGAAAATGCACATAACAATGTTGAATTTATTTTACTTGATTAAGAGGCACATAAAAGAGGTTTGCTTCAAATCTGGCAATTTTGATCTGCAGCTGAACGCTTCACTTCCCTTAACACTTGCGCAAGAGGTTCCTGAAATCATAACCAAGAAGAAATCCTCTGGCAGCTCTAGAAACTGTTGTGAATGCATGCTTTCTGCTATTTCATTCTAACAGGTGTGAAGTAGACTCACTTGGACCACCACCACTCCCTTCTCAGCTGTCCTGAGTCTCTCACCACTAATGCACATCTATTTCAGAGATTTTAACAGGGAACTGATTTCAACACGGCTCTACCATAGGCATAGAAAACATTCGAGATTAGAATTCAGTAGTGTAACCTGCAGGCAGGTAAACTGCTAAGCAGAAAGATAATCTTAATACAATGAAACACCAATTATGACTTGGGCCTCAAGGCATTTCCGTATCATCAACATTATTGGTATTTAAAACCGTGACTGCCAATGCCATTCCCGTCAAACATTTCAAATGCAGACTTCAAAGGGCACAGATCTGCTGGTTAAACTTCTTTTCACTAATAATTTAGGAAGCAAGTCCGATACTGACTATTCTACTTCTGCTAAGCAACTAAAATTTTAAGCTTAAGAGACTCAAACAGCACTTTCCCTGCTCTCAGAAGAAGTGTCTTGGGCTTACTTAACTAGTACAGGCAATTGGAAAATTCAGAAACATCAGTGACATTGGTGTGATGGTAAAAGGTAAGAACTGCAAAATATGTACCTTTTCCACCAGGCACCAAACAGGCTTTGGTTTTTAGGTTTCATCTGAAAGTACTGGCACGTAAAATCTCCTCAGGTTTTATCTGGCAGAAACTCAGAGGAAGAGAGTGCCATCTACTGTATGGACAGGCATGTGTGCATATAGGGAGTCTGCAAGGAATAAGCCTCACTTGGAAATACACATGAATTTACTGCCTACCAGTCCTACAACACCACCTACAAAACCCATTATGAAGCTACCACACTGCATATTGACTCTGCCCAAAACAAGGAGGCAAATATATTTTCCAAAAATAACAGCTGAAACCAAAAATTCCTCACCCAACCAGTCCTATCTTATTAAAAACATTCCTAGGGACCCTACAGTTTCCATTCCCAATCTATAAAACGGGTTTAATGAGTTACCTTTGATTTCCGGATAGTAGAGAAAAGGCTTTGGTTCGCTTGTTTCTAGATCAGATTTCCTACGCAGTTGTACAAATACAGATGCTGGCTTTGTGATATTAACATCTCGGTACTTGGGTGTTTTGAACACAATAGCAAACTGTGAAGGAAACAAAGAGAAGCATATCTAGCACAGAGCACGGCTTTTGACAACTTGGCTTTTACATCTGCGCTATTTTGTAGGTGTTGGTTTACGGCTCAGGACGCAAAAGTTCAGAGCAAAGGGCTGTTACAGCAATAAACTTCTATTTCAGTTTTCAGTTTCACTTCTGAGGTTGGCTCCTAAAGCCTTTTGGGAAAGACAGAACTGCCATGATAAGTGCCACCACAAGCCCTGTGTCAGTACTGCACTGCTTTGTCCCCTCATTCTTTAGCATCTCTCCTGTGGCTTTCTCAGTGTGTTCACAGGAGCTCAGAGCTGTTTATATATCCTATCGCAATTTACAGGGGTGCATGTTAAAGCAATGGGGCTTTCTCCCAGTCTCCTGGCACTGTATTCCTAACCACCTAACCTATGCCTTTAGAGAACTGGTACATTTTTATTATTATTGGGAAGTTACCAACCAAAGAGGAGGCCAGTACAGGATACAGATGCTTTTACTTAATTTACTAACTATAATGTAATCCTAGCTTTCAGAGATGGGAGAATCATTAACAAACGTCAAATGCTCTGTTATTTACCTGTCTGTGTACATCCGTAGGAGAAAAGTCTCCAAAGCCTTCCCACATACCACCATTCTCATCCTCTTCATAGAAACGTATTTGAATATCATCTGCAAAGAATGAAAGAAACACTCTGGGATGTTTGTGCATTTGTTTAACCTTTGGCTATGGTTATTTCAGATAAAAATCAACATGGTTACTTTTTGGCTGGATGACAATACTACACAATACATCAATTACCTTTATCTGTTTTATGAAAATGGCAGAAATAACCCACTATCGACATCAAGTTTAGATCAGCCTAATCCCAATGACTTCACTGAAGTTGCTATTTACTGATCTGTAAAAAGAGAACTAGGTTCACATCACCTTCCTATTCTAGGGTTATAAAACATTCCAGAGGAGCCTTATTTGGAACAAATACGTAAGGAGGGGAGAACTTAAGTGAGAAATGTAGAAACCACCCTCTCTCCTCCAACAGTTTCAGTTCAAAAAACTGTAGCAAAACCTGAAGTGCCACAGTTCAAGTTCCGCTTGCTGCTGGCAGAGTGCCACGGAGGAGCTGCAGCTTGGAGACCTTGTGGGTGTGAGTGAGCAGCCTGTCAGCAGGGATCCTTCACCCTCCAAACAGCACGGGCCAGAAACACAGCATTTGGCTTCTGCTCCTCTAAACAAACGTTCTTTCATCCTCTTTGTATTTATCTATTTATATTTTTAGGAAAAGCATCACATCAGTAAATTCCTTCCACAGCACTCCTGGTGAGAAAAAGCCAGAAAAAGCCTATTGTCTCTTCGGGCAACTGATGCAGGACAGGCTTCTGTAGCAGACAGACTGCTCCCCCTGGTCCCCCACCTGCTAGTCTCAAGACTGTGAACCACCACTTCCAGTCCTGCTGTCCTGCATGCTCAAGTTCCTTCAGGCAGGAGGTTTCTGAAGGCAGTGAGGTCAGGGGAAACCCCAGTCTGGCTGAGGGGAAACCCCACCTCAGGGCTTCCACTGAGTCAGACATTTATTTATTTTGTGCGTAATAGTTATGTTTTATCTCAGTCCTCCTGATGGCAGAGGGTAGATGCACTATTAAAGGAAAATAAATCTTTCAAAGTCCCTAAAAGCCCCCAAAGCTTTCTCTCTTCCCTAAGTGGTAGAAGGGCATTTACAAGAAAGAGAGATGGAAAAGGACAGCCTGCACCAACAGAAAATGTCACTGTGGTTTTAACAACATGTGTAGGGACTGATTCCAAACAGATGAGAACAGGGCACCTATTCTACCATGTAATCTACACCAGGGTGCTCCAAGTACTACCTGTAGCTGAAAAATACAAATCCTCCCTCACTACTATCTTTTTTCTTTTTACTTAGCCCAAATATAACCAACCACATTTAAGCATTATCTTCCAATACAAAACCAAAGTATCCTAATCCACACTGCCAAATTTTGACACATTCAAAGCCATGAGCAGAGACTGAAAATGAACTCATGAGAAGGATCTGTTTACACTAAGTAACCTCTACCACAAGTGTATAAAAATGAAGTTATTAGCAGCAGTGCTGAACACATTAAGCTCCCATCCATGGTTAACAGAGAATGCTCATACTTACTCTTTACAATCAGGAACTTAATAATAAATCAGAAACTTCAGAATCATTCAGAGCAGGTGTTAGTTGATGGAGTCAAACATCACCCAGAACCCACCACCCCCCAAAATTCCAGAACGTGGGCAAAGGCAGAAACTTGAGAAGAACAAAGAAGATCACATGGTCTCTGTGGAGGCAAGAGAAGCTGGATTTGCTTTGCAATACATCATTTTGATTTATTAATTCTCTGGACTGCTGGCTTGACTTCCAGAAAGGCTGAGTGCTTACAAATCCTGCTGCACTATCAGAGTGGGAGAAGACTAAAGACAGCACAGCAGGCTTCATGTGTACTCCAGATGAACACCCTGGTGTGCCATACAATACTACTGACTCTTACCTTTCTGAACCTTGTCACAGAGCAGGTAAATCTCTTCCCCTCCTGTCACACACCCTGCTGTTCTGTCCATTCTTACGATTTTTAGGTTGGAGGCATTGGGAGCTTCTATTGAAAGGGAAGATTAAAAAAACCACTCTTACCTTCGTAACAGATTTAGATTTTAAAAATACCAACCAAGCACAACACACAGAAATGCAATAGAAAGACAAGCCTCCAATACAACCTACCTGAATTTGTCTGGTTTTTTTTAACATTAATAAATCAAGGGCTTTTCATATGAAAGACAATCTTGTATCTTCTAAGTTTTGACTGAACTGTGAACTACAAAATAAGGTCCTGGCCATTCCAGCACAATTACTGCACTAGCAAAGTAACCCAGTAGTGAACTGCATCCAGCACCCTGCACTAGCACTCATTCTATGACAACAGGGCCATACAAGAGAATGGAATTTTTTCTTCCCTGCTTTCTGACAGAGTGACACTCTTGAGAGCTGTTTCCTATTTCTCACTATCTACAGTGCTTTGCTTTACACTGTGGCTTAACTGAAAGCATGCCAGGTTTTGGCCAGTGTACTGGACAGTGATGAAAAAGCCCACCTCCACAGATCCTAGCAGAGGCATTAATCAGCAACTATTGGTCCTCAAGACAGAAAAATCATCTGATAAGTAAAAGCAGCTGTGACAGGCAAGTTATGCTACCACAAGTTATGTCTGTTCTGCGAAGGCTTGAATGGTGCCAATGAAGTATTCTAAAAAAACCCCAAACAAAACCCAGGAAAAATCTTCTGAAATTAGCAATCAAGAATTCACCTTGGGAGATCAGAAACTAGTAACTTACATCTGTGTAGCAACTTACAACAGCAGAAACATGCATACAAAATGTCCCCTTTGTTTGTCTCCTTAGTTTAGGACAGAATTTTTGACATCACTGCATTTCCCAATTAACAGCGAAGAGCAGACTATAGTAGAATAGTTACATTTAATACCTTTTGATCTAGGCTTTGTCCTTAAAAAGCAATGATATAGACAACTGGTGCACAAAGGAAAAAAAAGGTACTTTTTCTGAGTCATTACAGAATGACTATCAAGAACATGGGAATCCACAGCCTCAGGAAGGAAAACTCAGGCAGCAGAAAGGGTTCAAGTAAGATGAGTCAGTATAATTTAATAGCACAGGGGAAAACATGAAGTGAAAAAATTCTCTTAGAAAAAAGACAAGTAGAGGAATGCTCTGAAAAATACTGACAGATCTAAAGGAAATGGATTGAGAACTCTGGTTGCGTCATCTTTTAAAATACAGACAAGCAGATGGTCTGCAAAACCAAAAGGTGTCAAATTCTCAACAAAGATAGAAGCAAAGTAATTTTTTCCTCAAATCTCGTTTGACAACACTTTGTCACAGAAAGCAACTGAAAACTCTGCAAAATTCAAGCCCTTCTATGTATATAACAAGATTTTACAAAATCCTCATAATGAAAGTGGCAGGATTAAACATGCTGACAGCAAAATAAAATCTTCCTCTATGGCTTACATTACCATCTATTAAAATCAGAATGATACCGTATGTACTTGGACAGACATGGGGCTAATTATCCATGGGCTACTTAACTTGTTATTCATCAAATACCAGGCAGGCAGGGCTAGATGAGTCTATGTACAGCAATAGCTGCCTGCCATTTCTGTGTGTACAAAAGCTTTCCCCTTATTAAGAAAGCAATTAAAGCCAAATATACTTACTGCTGTCATATATTGCATCTGATATAACAGGATCAAGCTTCCGTGTGAAGCTGCCGTTGCTGTCAGGAAGAAAGGCTGTGAACATGAGCCGCACCACGCTGAGATCCATTTCCTTGGTCTGCTGGATGGCTGCCTGGCGGATGATTTCTCTCTCCCGTTCTGGAATTGACAGACAGAGAAATTAACACAAAGGGTAGGGCACCCCTAACAAAACAGAGAGAACATCCAAAGGCACGGATAGCGAGGAAATGTCTTCTTTTACATTAAGCATCCATCGGCTTTTCCCTTTCTAAGCAGAGAGGAGCAGCTATTCAAATTACACTTCATTCATCTTGCAGTTTGTGCATCAGATCTTATTTAAGTTAAGTTACATAATTAAAAGACAGACAGAAAATTACTATTTTCTGCTCTCAATTTATAAAGGTTGTGAAAAGGATAAAGGTCACTGCTAAGGACACCAGAATTCCTGGTGTTAAGAGTGATGAAAAGAAAGCTGGTGCCTCTATATAGTACCTGAAAGCAATGCAGACCACAGGTTTCACAGCAGTATGGGTGAAATGCAGCTGAATGAAACAGTGTTCTCAAAAGGAAGTCCCTAAGTTAATTAAGGATATCATGTCTTGCTGCAATAATGCAAAATTACTCTATTTAAGAGCTCATCAAATAGCATAAGAGCAATGGAATATAGGTGCAGAGGTGGGTACAGGCAGCTGTGAAAGGAAGTTTCTCCACTCTCGTGTGTGTTGACAGCAGACTCTTTCTTTCAGATTCCCTAAAACACAGCAACAATACACCACCTCTTAAAAGCACACAGACATTGGCTGTTGTCCTACACAAGGTCTTTTTCTAGCTAGGAATCTGTGTTTTCAGAAGCTCAGCCTGTTTTTAATAAAAGACCAATTAAAACCAGGCCATCATTTCCACATACCAGTTAGCTGCCTGTCTCCGCATCCTTCTGCCTGCAGATAGCCAAGTTCTGGATGCACCAGGAGTCCCGGGTTGTATCCCTTCTTGCAAGCATCTATCATGCGTGTTTCCAGAGTTTCAAACACTTTCTTCTTCGTGACGTGAAGTATTCCGAGATTTGCAAACCTGCCAAATTTTGATCGAGGGAAGTATTTTCTTAATGCTTTAGGCCAGACCTGAAGCAGGCAGCCTTTCTCTTCCCAGAGGCAGCTACACAACCAAAGTCTACAGAAGGACTCTACAGGCTTACTTAAGCTCTAGTAGTGTTTGAAGGAGAACTTTCCATCAAGAAAAATTCAGCCAAGATCACAAAATGTGTAAAATGTGCACCGTTATATGACAGTGATCGTATGGGTGCACTTTCCTATGGCATAAGTAGTAATCTGTCAGGTTTCAGACTTCCACTGGGAATGCAACTTACAAAACATTGGAAAATCTGGTAGTCACACTTTGTTTGCTGCGTCTTGGCAATGACATTAATATGTCATTCTGTATGTCTGTTAAGCAGAGCAACTGTTCAGAGTATGCTCCATCTGTTGAAAATAGTTTGGAGAGCAAGCTAAGAAGCTGAAAACAGTGCAATATTTTCCAAAGAAAATGTTTTAAGCAAGGCTCTGGTCATTCTGCAAGACTTTGGGTATCTATTTGAATAAAAAAGCCCATAATACAAGGTGTGCTTTGGTAAAAATCTACTGGCACATTTAAAAATCAATTAGATCTGGAAGTATGAAAACAAGACAATAACTCAATTTTCATGTGGGTCAAGTGAGGACAGGAAAGCTGTTTCTAAACATCTGATGAAAAACAAGACAGGTTAGAAAATGAGCCAAACTTTTCAAGATGAAAAGGAGCATTTGAAATAAAGCTATTTAAATTGTTGTGTGTGGTAAAGTCAGTGCACTGGGCTTGGACATCAAAAGTTACAGTTTAAAAGAATCTCTCTCTCCCAGCCTTCTCAGCTTTTTAAACTTCATCATCTTCACCAACAAAGACATTCTTGAGATCACAGAACTAAAACTCACAGCCAGCATGAAACTTGATCTAAGTCTGAAAACACGGTTTGGAGCTTCAGCTCCATTTACTGATAGAAACAATTATTCTTTCAAATTAAACAAGAACAGGCCAACTACAATTTCACTACAATCTTTCTGCTTCAAACTTTGGAAGTTTGACTTATGCAGTATGTTCATGTTTATACCTGTCCTGCATTGATTTCAAATTTACTAATCCTGTTTTTTAATGCTTTTCATTACATTTCTATTGACAGGTTTCAGTAAAAGTTAAACATCGATCAAAATGCTAACAAAATGGTAACAAATGGTAACACTAATTCTAGTCCCTTTTCTCATCAAAACAACCTACATTTTAAAGAATAGACTTACAATACAAATTTACACTGCACACCAGGAGATTAAAACCCTACAAATTCTAAGTAAAAATTAGTTACTTAAACTTATTGAGCTTGCTTAGGACAAATTCTACAAAGGTGAACGAAAATCCCATTAAATGTTCTATTTATGATACAAACAAAACAGAGATCAGAGTGCGAAGACAAGTGCTCCACAGAGCTGCCTCTTAGGAGTATTTCTGTATTTTTTTTTACAGTGTTGATGCTTCCCCCACAGCTCAGGTTTCCAGAGGAGTCCCCAGACTCACCCTACAACCATGTCCTTCGGTCCTGCGTTAACCGTGCACACTCCGTCTTCGCAGAATTTACCCACCAAGCTGTGAGCGTGCAAGTGGACGTACTTCCCATTAGTTACTAACTGGACAATTACTTTTGCAGGTCCAACATAATTGCAGATCTGTAAATAAACATAAAAAATGTGGGACGGTTTGCTTACTGTTTTTTTTTTTTAATGGAACAAGTAATGATTCCAGGTGAATATTTTCTGTCAGCTAAGTACAATCAAGTTTACGTAGGAGAAATGTGTATGCATTTCATCATGAAATACAAATGGCAAACTAACTGTACCAGATCATCACTTTATTTTGCTATTAATCTTGACATGCAAATGGCAGAAGTACTGACCAAAAAAGCTAAAGGAAAGCCTCATCTGTTTCCTAAAATATGAATCACAGTTTTACATTCTGGCCATTTACTCCACATTGCTCTCCTTAAGTTTCAGTCAGTACACTGAATTCACAATAAACACTGTTACCCGTTAAGAAGCATAGAGAAAATGTATGTATTAAACTAAAAACCGTGCATTGTCTTGCCCAATTCAAAAAGACTTTAAAAATTATTTTTAAAGATAATGATTGTTTTAAAACATTTTGGCCTCATTACAACTATTCTTCAGGTAGAGATTTTACAGTGAATAAATTCTATATTAACAGGCATTTTCTTAGTTCAATATGCTTCATCAACACAAACTACCCAGTACAGAAAATATCTCCCTTAAGTGTACACAAGGATATATAATAAATTCCCACCTAGGATTTTGCTGGACTAAAACTTAGATAAACTGTGTGCTTTCTTTCACACACCCAACTCTGAAAGCCTACAAAGGTTTTTTTCCCTTTGCCATAGTTTCTAATCACCATACATTTTTTAACAGCTTCAATAAAAAACAATGCCTCAAAAACACATCTAAAATTACTAATAACATACCATAGTGGTAAGTTATTTGCTTTACATGTATTATTTAGAACTTTATTTTCTTTCCTCACAAGTAATACTCCAAGGCAGTTATGGGTTATGCACCACTTTCAAATTATGCTGAACATAAAATTACCCCACTTTTTAAAAAGCAAACATTACCTTCCCTTCCAATTCATTTAATTAACCCTTTTATCAATGTTGGGCTTTTCCCCCTCCTCCTCTAATTTTTCTTCTAATTTGCCTTGGGCAAAGTTCTTTGTATTACAGCAGCTTATAGATCTAATCAACTACGGTATTTAAGGATCTCGATAAACATTAAAGTGATGAATCAGTGATGAACTGAATATTTAAGGTTATATTGTTGATAAAATGCTGATAGCGAGGGATTGCCTCGACTTCACCACATTACTGAGTCCTGCTAGCTTCCTTCACTCCAGTTAACCCCTCTCTTGAACCCATTCCATCACAGCTGAAACACTTTGCATATGTGCAATGCATGCCCTCCCTGCCTTCCTATTCACTGCTGAAAGCAAAAAAAAATCCCAACTATGAAAAAGTTGTTCCAGGAGGAGCAGGTGTGCAAAAGCCCTCTCATTACCCACTCCTGCTAGTTAACTGCATAATACTGCAGCAATGTGCATTTTACAAGTGGCAGTTTCTAAAATACAAGACATAGGGTGCTAATGCTTCCCTCCTGTTTCCACACTGAAATCTCTTCTGGACTGAAACAATACAGAGATGCAGAATAATCACTGCTGGACTATTTCTGTCATTGACCAGCACAGAGAAGAGTCCTATGTACCTTTCACAAAGTCATCTGAAAATAAAAACTACTGCATTTGGTGCTACAGGATGTCACCACCACTGCTACGATTAACTTTTCAAAAAGGTAGCTTAAAAAAAATCTTTTCATTTTACCCCTCACTAAACAAGCCTTTCCCTACTACAGAGCTCCCAGTGCATCTATAGTGCCATATTCACTATGAGTAACATCGGTGTTCTAGTATCACATCAGAAAAGTTCAAGACAATCCTTCATCAGCTGTAGAAACCACAGTGAAACTGGAGGCAGGACTGCTGCACGTCAAGGACTTTCCAGCCTCTGAAAGCAGAACACAGAACTGCAGTGGTAACCAGATTGCAATCTGCCCCTGTTACTCAGCTCAGCATGATCTTTGCAGTCTCCCTCTCTCAGGGGAAAAACAAAACGGCTCCTAAAACGTAATACCTTATGTAGGTCATAAGGCAAGAAAGGACTGTTTTTGTCATCCAGTCTGATGTCCTATGCTGCAAAGGGGACAGAATGTCTCTGAACCATCTTCTACCTTTATTTCTTATGGAGAGACTTTCCTACTTGATTTTGAGTCATTTGGGGTAACTTCGTGCCCAGGAAAATAGTCTGAGTGATTATCCTTATGCACCATAAATTAAGTCTGAAATAACTTCTCAATGTCCTTGAATCACACAACAATTTCAGAGTAATTTAAAATTTATTCTAGCACTAAGGCATACAAGTAACTATCAGCTTTTGCACAGGAACTTAAGAAACACTGTCAAAGGCCTGGAAAGGTACATGTTACAATGCTGAATAGGGATTATGGTTTTGACACAAAAAACACAGACTCAGCATGAGGAGGAGATAACATGGGGGTGCTGTACGGCTCAAAATCAGAGTTGTGATCCAAAAAGTAGCTACTGAACTTCAAATTAAAGGTGAAGGGAAAAAAGAAAATAAGGAGTTCCTGGGCAGAGTATAGCTGTAATACTTGATTACATCCTGTACTGAAGCAGCACTCAATTGATCTGATAAAGTTAAAAGGCTGCAGGCTTACATTTATCTGCTCTTTCTGTTTGAGAGATCTGTCTGAAAGATTAAAAGGACCCTGTGAACTCGAAATTGAGTCAATTTCAAAACAACAGTAGAAAGTTTTTTCAGTTATTTCATGTCCTCCTGCAATCCAGACCCCAGCCAATTTTTATAGGTTCCAAAACTTTACAAAAACTTTATAAGAACGTTTTCATACTTCAAAGATGTTTTTTCCAGTTACTCTTACAAGCAAGAAATGAAACCAATTGGTCAACAACAGGAGCAAATGATGGAAAAGACCATGTCAAACCTACAATGCCAGCACTACAGAAAGCACCTCTTTCTCTTTCCAATCCCTTTGTTACAGCAACTACAGCCCAGCCCTGCCTAACCTTCAGAGTGTGACTACTGCTGTCCTTAGTGTGCATGTACAAGAAGTGTTCTACAGATGATGCATCACTCGCTCTTTATAAACAGCCTGTTTTTACACAGCAGTACCACTCTTTTTTTCATTTGCTTATTAAAATACTTCAGATGTGGTACAAATAGTGTACGCAACTGAACACTTACGTAGTAGACTTAAGAAAAAGCAATGTAAAGTAATTTAAACCAATGAGAGCTGAAGATCTTCTGACTGTGAGGTCACTCTAATGACAAAAATATGGAGCTAGGTGCTCTGCTTTACAAGCCCAACTAAAGAGATTCAATGCCTCCTATTCAGCCAAATCAACCATACCAGTAAAAAGCTCAAATCTCACTGAATTTAGCTTTGCCTGAATTTGGTTCAGTACAGATTTTTAAGAGGGGTAAAGAATTATAACAAGAAGTCTGCTTATTCTTGTCTTGTCTTTATTCCTTAATTCAGCTGTTAAGTGATTTTTAAACTTGTAATCAGCAATCTATATCACTTTAGACTTAATTCCTTGGTGGGGGGTAAGCAAATAAACATGCTCCTTTTGTCACCAAGGCTCATCAACAAAGTAATTTGACTAATTTTCCATAAATTTTCCTCCTGAACTCAAAGTAAATGTGCTGAAATCCCTGATTTCAATAAGAACTCTCAACCGAAAAAGAGGTATAATTTGGGATAGCCCCAGGACACGACTGGCTGGGCAGTTCTGTCAGTGTGCTTGGGTTCAGGGCTGCCTAATTGTGCAGCTTCGATTCACAAGCCAAAGTGCTCCATGCTCACACTCTTCTGCAGAGAGATGGTAGCTCGGGCACAGCCCTGAACTCCAGGCTGGAGCTCATGTACATCCAGCTCACACAGAACATGCAACTGGAGACTGCAGCCACCCATGTGGATTTGCCCCCAAGGAGGTGAAAATTCAGGACATTTCCTCCACTCCACTGTTTTCAGCAAGTTCTTGTCACACCTAAAACTGGATCAAGCACTTCAGTGTAAGACATGGATCTGCCCACACTAACAGCAGTATGCAAGATCAGGACACACATGGTAAATGTGTAAGGCCAGTGAAAATTTTCTGCGCAAGTCTTCTCACATTTTTTCAAATACATAAAACCCAAGCAAATTATAAATAAAAAAAAATTAGATAGTTAAATATGCTGGTGATAATATTAGACCTTCCTGTTTTATCCTTTCTTTTTATACTACTGATTGCTTTTTCCCCTGGACAAAAACGTAATGATGAATAAGCAGTTCAGCAGCTTTGATTTCAACTGTTCTATACAGTAAAATTTTCCAGTGTCGTGTGTGGATGAAAATGAAATTTAAATGAAGAATTTTAGGTTGCAATCATGAAACATAACTTCATTGTAACATATTCATTATCTACAACTTCTCTGCTCTCCATAATGACATGCAAAGTTACACCGAATCCTCTGAATATGCAAGATGTTTTCTACATATTAGGACTACTGTTAGCAAAGAGAAGGCTAAACAAAGGAACGTAATTCCGTAAATCATTAAGATAAATTAATCCTATTTTTGATATTATAGAAAAATATACACCGTTATCTAGACTCCATTAGTCAGGACTGTTCCATTAAACAAGAGGTTTTACATCAATTCCACCATGCTGGCCAGTGCAGATTTGTTTCAAGTGTAAAGACTGGCATTGCAGAACTGCTACGTTAACTCCTGACCTACACCATCTACTAATACGCTATACAGGAAGAGGTTAAACATGTAATTAAATATCAAAACATCTTGCTTAGAGACACAGCAAAATCTTCAACACTCCAGTCTTTACATGAGAGATATGTTTTGATGTGTTCCAGCTTAGTTACGAGTTAATGACAGTGCAGAGAGGAAAAAAAAAAAAGCATGAAGTTGAACAGTCCCCATTATGCAAGAGGTCACATCACATAAATATGTTTTCTTTTGGCCTCCAATCCATAATCCTATGAAAACAGAGTATGTTTTTGCAGAATGTGCAATGTTTTTCCATGCACTGAGGATGTCTATTTTCAGGACATCCCATGGTAGCTTCTGGTAAATTTTGAGAGAGTTGGCCCAGCACAAAGCAGATCCCAATGTGAGCTGCACTGACCACACCATGGCCAAAGGTTTAAAGATCTGTCACAAAACCTCCTTTTTTACAGTACAGCCAAAGCTTATGCTACTGTCCTTTCACTGCACTGTGATCAAAAATGCAGGTTTTATAGTGAAAACATTGGCGCAAGACTAAAAAAAAAAAACCACCAAAAAAATCAAAACAGAACAAAACAAAAACTCCAACACAACAAAAAACTGTAATTTTCAATTGTGCTCCCCTCAGTTATGATAAAGTGAGCACATTCTGACAAAACACAGAAGAGACTTACAGGAAAAGGTGTGAAACACTCCTGTCTTTACTGGCACCACTTGAATCAAGAACAGGCACTAACAAGCAATGGCCTTGAGGAATTCACTTGTGTTCCCTTGCCAGCCTCTCCCAGCAGGTGTTGCCATGTGGAGATTTGTACTAGAAAAAAACCCCCAGATGCACACAGTAGGATGGGAGGGAGGGATCTGTGTGTGTAAGCTCTAGATGAAATTAAAAAGTGATAATCAATGAAATTAGAAGGTTTGATGGAAAGCCAAAGAACATTCTGCTTTCTAGTTTACTCAAGGAGAAATTCCATTTCCTGTATAACTCCTTGTCATGCTATTGTGTGACCTACCACACCTTTATAAAGTATCACTTGTATTATTATCATTACAGATCGGATTGGAATCCAAAGATCTGGCTCAATTGAAGTAAATGATTTTACATCTGAATATACCAGTGAAACTTCACTCACTGGTTCATCATTACTGTCAAAATAGGAAAGAGAAAAGCAAGTAGATAATTTGCCTGGGCTAGTAATTTTTCCTAAGAGTTTTGCAAGGCTATATGAAATCAGCTTTCCCAGCTTCTTCTCAATTCACAAGACTAACAGCCTAGGCTACCTCAGCCAGTGCCGATTATTTTCCATTATGTTATGCTTATACTGATTCATTAGGAGATGCAACTGTTCCAAACTCCAGCCTTTCCCAAGAACTGCAGACTAACTCCACGCACACTGAGGAGAACAACCAGGAGTGGCACACACCAAGGCAGAGGTTCATTGCTTGCTACTCTTCCCTCCCCTTCTTTCCCCACAAAGGAGTAAGAAAACACCAGAATTAGAATACATTAAGAAATAACACCAGAATTAGAATACATTAACCCTGCTCCTCATGAGAATTTGTAGTGCAACAGTTCAAAGATGTAATGCAATAACAAGACCAAGGCTTGCATTTAAGTTAAAAAGAATATTGAAAAGACATAGTGTAGCTTTTCCAGACTTCCATAGAAAAGAAAATTTGCTGTCAGAACCATAGGCAAAGACAGTTCTCCAATCCCAGAATGATTAATCACTTTTCTAATCTTCATACTGTGCCTCCATAGAACATTTCTTTGATTACATATTTGAATTCTTTTCCGGGGGGAAAAAGAAACCACAAAAAAAGTTCAGTGAACACCTGAACATAACACTGCTCCTATTAAAATGAGAAATTCTATGTTGACTTTAAAGGAATCAAGTTCCTAAGAATGGAGTACCCTAGAGATATTGAATAAGGAGTAACATGAACAGAAAAAAAAGGAAAACTTGGTAAATAGCATCCTAGAGGAAAGTGGAATAACTAAGCAGACTCATGCTTTGCAATGGAAATGGAGCGATTGAGCAGCTCAAGCCTTGTTAAAACTGCAGTTAAGGATGAGTTCCATTAGTCTGCACAATGGTAGTGAGGTGGTAGGTGCAGGTAAGTTACTGCTCAACTGCTGGCAGATGAAAACGGTGCCAAAACAAACCCACACATCTTAGGATAACTTTATTTCCAAAACCAATTTGAATGTTGGGATTGAAATGTAGTCTGTCTTGAGCAACTTCATACAAATTTACGTTGCTATGCAATAAGGTTATATACACACACATTCGATGACACTGGCATTGACTTCACAAAATTAATGCTTTATGTCCTTACTTTGACCTGAGGGTATGATTTTTTGTTCTTTTCACTAGAAGCACCAGGAAGTCCACCGTGCGAAGGCCCTTCACATACGTATCGGAAACGAAATCCCCTCTGTGGAATAAAGGAAAAGAAACTTGAAAGCTGTACAGGCACGAAAACAAAAGAGAGATAGCACACACAAACATGACCATGCACACACACAGACAAGACTCGCCCAAATGGAAAAGCTACAATTGTTCATCCATTAAATGTTGAGTGCTGGTTAACAAAGCATCACTGAACTGTAGCCCTGGAGAACCTGTTCTATTCTCACTTTAACACACAGCAGCAACCTCATTTTTTTCTTTCAGTTAAGCAAAGATATTTTGAAACAGAGAACTATTTATACTCTTAAACACAAATTCACATGTAGAGAATGCCAGAGCAGATACTCTCCCAAGACTGCTGCTAGGCAGACAAAATTGAAGCAAATAATAAGGAAGTCCAAAGCATCATAAAGGAAAGTACAGGGATGAAACAGAAACACTTCTTCCTTCTAGGAAAAACGTATGAAAGCTGTATCTTTGAGTGAAATCCAGAAATAGCACAAAATCTTCAGGGGACTCTGGCTGGTTTTCATCTCAGCTACATAAATAGACATCTGAATATACTTTAGAGAACTGCAGGATATTGAAAACCAGTCCAGAGCACAGCTCTCCATTGATTCTATTGATGAACATCCCCTTTATTTTACATGGCAATCTATAAGGCATGAAAGAAGCAACTCTTAAGCAAAGGTGTCTGGTAACTCTAACTCTACTTAACAATATATTTCATGTGGTCCCCAATTTTGCTTTCAGATCTACTCTCCAGTCCTGCAATTTCTGGCAAAATCCCCATCTTACATAGGGCTCCCAGTGTCCAAACAACACCAGTTAGTGTTGTAGCCTTTTTCAAGAATCATTCGGCTTCTTTCTAGTAGTAGACAACTCTGAATTTGAAGCTCGTATTAGCTGAAAGTGAACAACATGCCTTAAAATTACTGTATAAGCAGTAGCTTCAATACCTATCTCACTAAAGCCTTCTCAGGTTAAAAACTTGTTTACCAGGCAAACATGAAGATCTGACTTTTATTCAGATACTGACGATCGCCTTCCTGAGTGACCCAGAGTACTGTGTGTGAAGTGTCCGGCTATGATGAGCTTGAACTCAAGTTGTCCAAAAGGCAAATCAACCTCTGCAGTCAGGACACATCACTCTGCTGATGGATCACCCTCATCGCCCTGCTCTAAACCCCTGCCCAGCTTGCCACATGGGTACTCCACGAGAGGAGCCACTTGCTGAGAAGTCACACATGGAAACAATGGTTTCTCCTTACAGACTGTGCACTGCAGGCCCCACCACACAAAGACACGGCCTGATTTGGGATGAACTTGGAACAATGAGGAAGAGGCAGCATATTCTTCCAAGAGTTCACAGTACACTGCTGTTTCACTTAGGACTGTGATGAAGAGTCCTATTCCTGGAGGGATGCTCAAGCACAAAAATGTCTTTGGTGTGTGATTGAAACCAATGTTCTTTCCCCACTGCCTCCTGCCAGGAAGACTGGATTGCAGCATGCTTCTGCAGAAGACCAGGAGGAGGATGGGACAGTTTTTAGCCACTTCTTCCCCTGTTTACTGAACAGTTCTATAAGGTAGGATTTTATGCAATTCATTGGGACAGACAGGAAAGGCACCTCCATACTGTAACAGCTTCAGGAGGAATCCTTGTAATTGCTGGTGCCACCAGCCGAAGGGGAAAAACACCCAGGCACACTTCAGGGCAATCTTTACCCAGCCATTACTTTGTACATCAGTTGCATGGAAACTAACCAGTGCATTGCAATGACTTCTCTGCTGTCAGAGAAGAATAGGTCAGTGTTTGCTACATAACAGAAAAAAAGTTACATTCAAGTACTTATCTTCATTTTTCTTGGATTATTCAAAACAGACAACCATAACAAAAGGAATTTCAAAGGACAGCTGCATTTCTTTACAACAACAGAACGCAAGTCAGAAGTTCCTGTAACTTAGGAATTAACTGTTTTTATTTTTAACTTCTTGTGTTTCAAAAACTATGAAACAAATCCTAAAAATCTTCCATGTTTGATCTACTAGTTTATGTTTCCAAATACTGGGGTACTGTAGCAGTCACTTCTAAGATGAAGAGTCTATACTTAGCAAGGCATATTTTTAAAACGCTTAGGGTTTTTTGTATTATGACTCTTCCAGAGAAAAACAAAGATGAAAACAGAACAGAACAGGAAACGATTTAACTACAAAAGTAAGAGTTAAAACTGCTCATGTTCAAGTGCCGCATTTGTTCTGAGAGCTCAGCCTTTTCTGCACTCTATTTAAGTCATAAGTTTATTCAAAGCTGAACGTAGTAATATAGCTACCTTAGACATTTCCAAAATGTAATCTTGTTCTTACCTGTTTTGGCTGTTCTATGATTTGAAGATATGGTCCATCTGCTAACATAAAAGAAAGAAAGAAAAGTATTAATAGAAATTATATTTCTATTGCTATAATTAATATATAAGTTGTAGGGGTAAGATTATGTCCTTGAATGACTTGAGGTAAAATTTTTGAAAGCATCTAAGTCTCTTCAGAACTTAAATTTCAATAAATTATTTAATTACTTGGCAGTCTGTCGTTTCCAACTAAAGACCAGTGGAGTAAGAAGAGGAAGATTAACTCAAAAAAGTTAATTTTAGCTCAGAGAGCTTAAATGGGCAACTGATCACTCAGTTAAAACTTGCAATGGTGAATAAGAACAGGATCCTTCCCTTGCTACTGACAGCAGTCTGGCTTCTTGAGCTAAGGTTAACTTTTGTATTTAAACCCCTTGGGCTCTACAGACTATACTCAGCTTTTGGCCCTAGGGCTTCCTACAGAATAGGTGCTTTTGAAAGTCAAGAGACAGCCAATGGGAAGCTGTGAGGCATGGGAATACAGGAGGAATTCAAGCTGTCTCAACACGCCCAAACAGTCAGAACTGCTTTGAAAAAAATCCTGGAATTGAGAAGACTAAACAATTTACATTCTTTTAATAATTTCAGATACACTTTCAAATATAGTGTTCTGCTGGGCCTCTAAAAGCACTGAAAACACTCAATTTGACTACAAATACAGACTCTGTATTGAGATCCATCTTGAGCATGGTGCCAATACATAGGATTATGTTCTACTAAAATTCTATTTGTGTCTTTTGAAGAAGGCCTCATTAAACAACTTTCAGTCTCATACAATGGCTAACTTCATATTATAAACTTCATGCAAAACTCACCAGTTTATATAGCTTTTGAGTAGGCCCTAAATCCAATGAGAACTCAGTGCCACCAGAGTTAAGCATTCATCACCTGATCAAAGCTTAGCTTCAACTCTGATCCTTTGGATTATTTACATCTAAAGGATGGCTGTGAAATACCTCTTAAAATGCAAGCCACTCATGAGTCTCAAAATGACAGTTCCAAGAGCTATGATTTCTTCCCTGTCTCTTGCTAAGCAGTCAAGATGATTTGTATTTCAATGCTAAAAAATCAGTTGTTTTCAAAGCAGACCCCAAATGACAGCTTCATTGGGAGTATCTACATAATATTTTTCCAGCCATATTCCTGTTGGAATTCTGTATCATCACTTCTATTCTGTTAAAGGTATTAATGCTAAGGAATCAAGCACAGATCTAAACTGAACAAGCTTCTCTCAACATGGAAGTTTTAATAAATATAGACATAATAGATGAAATTAGTATTCTGCTGCTGCAGTTAGCCGACTCAGCAACTGAACTAACTTCATGTCAAAGTTACATTGCAAATGTCAGTCACAACAATTTCACATTTAAAGATAAATTATTTCCCAAGTCCATCAGTTGTACTTTTCTTTAAAAAAGTAAACAGTGCTACTTGAAGTCAAGAAAAACAATTGCCTCGAGACCATATACAAATCATCTTGCATTACAAACCAGGAAAAATAGTTTGGACTCCAGGAACTTTAAAAGATGTAGAGTACTATTTAGCTTTGGCCTCGTGTTTCAGTTTTTGTCTGTAACAGAGTCAAGATGAGCTGAGTTGAGTGTAACTCCAACTGAAAGGAGTGCTTTAGGCACCTGAAAATTTATACTTTACCAATCCAGAAGCCACGCATTGGCAGAAATAATGCACCTAAAATACAACCGTGTGTAGTTCAACTTCCAACCAAGCCTCCAGGGCATGATCTGCCGAGTAATTGTTCTTTGGCTCTTCTCCTCTAAGGAATTCATTTCCAAGGCATACACGTTAGCATAAAATACTACTGCTTTCTCCTAAACATTAGTCAGAAAAGGAAGTGTTCTTATCCAATGGCTAAGTGGCTGCAGAAGTCCCCCAGGACACAGCAGACCCAAGTCTCAACTTTTCCTCAGCATAAGGAAATCCAAACTCCTAAGAGAGGGATATACACTGGAAAACTAAAGGAAAATGCTTCATACCACTGAAATGGTTTGACCGTGCATGGCACTTGTGAAAACTCAGGAAAATTGAAAACTTAGGACTGTGGTTATTCTGACCTCTTGGAGAAAAAGCTTATAAAGAGCACACAAATAAGCTGATAAAAAAATAAAAATGTTTTATATATCAGCACTATAGAAGTGCAAAAAAGATGCAGTGTAAATGTAAAAAGCCAAATTAGATGTCTTTTATCATTAACCCACATTACACAAATCATATAGCAATGAATTTAAAACAATTTCTTGAGGTCTTATTTTAACCTCTGGGTTCCATGACTAAAGATTTTCCTTTTCTTTAAAAGTGACTAAGTAATTCTCTGGTATGGCATCTGAACTAGACCCAAATAACAGTACAGAGAAGGCATTCTAATGCAAAGCACTATCTGAAATGCTACTTAAAAATAAACCAGCAATGTTCAAGAAAACAACCAGGCATAAATGGCATATTATTTTGATTATATAAAGGCTTTTACTTAGTGAAAGGTCTCATATAGCTGTTTTCACTGAACTCTGAATACTTTCCAGAGGCACATTACACAGCCTAACATTGGCTATGTGCAGTTCCTTCTTCCTCTCATCCTTTCCCATAGGGAAAAGAAAACACATTTAGTGTTTTGCACACGGAAGTTTACAATATTTTGTTTCTATCAGTAGGCGTGTCTGGTCTAAGCAGACAAAGAACAGGAACCTGAAGATGAACATTTTGTAAGAGGAACTAATAATGACGAGATTAGTGATGATCCTTTGTTCCAGCCTGGAAGGTGCTTGCTTCAAGTTCTTGTTTAAGGAGCAACCCCCTTTTAAATGCTAAACAGCCACAAGAGGAACACTCCTTAATGCATAGCTTATATTCTACTTTTGCCCTACAGAGAGGCTGAAGGACACAGCCACGGAGCTGCCTCTACACAGGCATGGCTCTCATGGCTGCCAAGAGCCAGGTTTTGACAGGAGCTCTCCTCGTGCTTTGCCTGGCACTGCTACAGCTGGGAGGCCAAGAACTGCAACTACAATGTGCAGTCCTCCAGCCTGGAGGGGCTTTGTTGCAGACTGCCACATCCTGGCCATGCTTCAGGGCTTCTTCTTCTGTCTTCTCGCCTTGGTTGCCACAGACCAACTCGCATCCCACTCCAATCTGAGTCACAGTCCCACTTCCCCACGTTTTCTTCAACTGCCAAGTTTCTTCATTTTCCTTCCTGCCTGAGTCACAGGCCCTCCTGCCCCTTGACACTCCCACTGCTTACATTCTTTCTTCCCCTTGACAGGCCTCACCCTACACACACACACACTTCCAAAGGAGCACCCATCTTAGGCTCCCTCTTGATGCCTTCTTCCCACCATAGCAAAGCCAAGGAAAAAGGGGTCTCTCAGGTGGGTGGGACATCCCTGCAAGCCTGGCAATTCTGTTGGACTAGGGTCCTGTATCTAACAGCTTTCCTAGTACCTAAAACCATTCAATTTAACCTGCTCTGATGTGTGGACAAGTCTCCTCCCTCCCATCCTCTCTGCTGGTAGGTCTCCCAGAACATCTCGGCATCTCACCCGTCTAACTGCTGTTTTGCCCTGTGGACATCATTGGAAATACTCATAGCCTCTAGGTTTTGATTGTTAAATCCCACATCAACTCTCTTGTTCCATCCTGGCAGTGGTACCTCGCTGCTAAAAGCTCAGACTGGAGATCTCGTGCCTTATCCTTCCCGAAGGCCTGTTGTAGCACTTGCATGTCCTCCCCCTCAGGGATTCCCCTGCACAGGAACACTCTCTTGAATCCCAGCTCTTCAGTGTGCAAAGCATGACGTTTAAAGCAAGCAGAACGTGGGACTTTGCTTAACTTGTCCCCTCAGTTCACTCTTCCAAACACAAGCACAGAAGATCTAGAAAGAACACCAGAAACAGTATGCAAGTCTGCCTAAGCTCCTGAGGATTATGGCCACGGCTGTGGAACAGGGAAAATGAACGCCCATCTCATTTTTGATGGTGGTCTGGCTTCCTTGAACCTCTAATATTATCTCTCTCTGAAAAAAATATGAAATAAAATTTTTTTGAGTGCCTTCTTTTTCCCTCTATAACCTTCTAATTTTTTCACAGCAAGTGTCACACAGGGTTGGACAGAGGAGGTTAAAGAAACAGCAGAAAATTAATTTTAGCAGCCTTCAGGCAATACTGTTCAGCTCCTGATGGCTCTGCTTCAACTTCAAAGTTCTAAAAACACACCTTAATGCCAAGAGCTAGTTAGACCAGAGCCTCTCGAAGCCAAAACAACTACACAGTTCCCAAACCCACCTCTAACTGGCACACGCTGCATGGTTGTAGATGGCCTTGTATCATCATGAGGGAGTACGAAACATCCAAAATTACAAACTGCTGAGCTCAGAGCTCTGCCCATTTCCTCTCCAATGTAAGGCATCACTATGTCTCTCCACTACGCAGTGGACATCCCACTGATGTGCAGCTGCTTTTACTCTGCCTAAATACATGCTGTGGATAATGCTCCCTCTATCCCCAATGCCACTGAGGATCAGTACCTAACCTACCTAACCAAAGGCAGGATACTTCCCAGCAAGCCAAAGAAGAGGCTGACTTTGTGAGGTACTGCCTTTGCTGCTGGTAAAACTTGAACCACATAACTACTATAGCTTTAGAGCCACAATAAGAAAAAAGCCTATTTTTTATTTAAAACGGACATATGAGAGAGAAAAAGAAGCATGCAAAGACACTTGAGCACCGCAATGATGTTGAGAAAATCTGTGTCCCAACATCTCAAAGGTTTTCTACTATAACTGTAAATCTTAATGTAACAGCAGAACATCTATCACCAGAAAGTCCCCGAATTCCCCAGCTATTTGTTGATTCAGCCACGCTGGCACGACATGGTAATCCATGGTTATACATTAAACCTGTCTGCCGGTGTAATAGGTCTGACATTGTGGATTTACAGATGCACAGACTGAAAGATATATGCACCACTGCCGAGTCATGAGGAACTATTAATGTCTTTGGTTCTTTCTGACTTAATCATCCAACCGTCCTTGAGAAAAATCCTTTTTAGAACTTTTATTTCACTCTCTCCATATCTCAGCTGGAAGTACTTCTGGAAAATCCCACATGACTTTTTTAACTGACCTTGCTGGGTAGAAAGAAATCATTAGTCCCTGCTTGAAAACCACTGAAGTAGAATATAAAAATGATTTTATTATCTTATAACTGAAGAGCTAGTCCATAGTAACAACCCAGCATAGTTTCAAGCAGGGGAGGAAGTAAGCATTATTGGGATACTCTTCAAGAAAAGAAGTGACTGTGGCATCATCAGATGATCAACCTTTTCTAAACCTTATGATTAACTTTTGTTTGAGATAACCTGAAATCCAGGATCCTTTATGGAATCCCATTTTGTGCACAAGGAACTTGCCACCTATAGTGCAGCAGTAGAGAAGGGCAGTGGCACTTATTTAAAAAAGGCCTTTTTCTAAGCAATTTTGCAAATTAAGGACAGAGCTAGACTTAGCCCAGTAAGAGTTTCCTGTGGCTGCTGAACTCAGTGAATCCTTGACTCCCAGATATGGTTTTGAAAACAGCTATTTTCTACTTTAGATGGGTTACATAGTTATCTGAAAATTAGTTTTATATATCTGAATAATTTGTATGGAATGAGTCTGGCATGAAGAATAAAGAGTAAGCTTAGAGGGTACATGTAAAAGAGCTCATTACAGGGAAATTTCAATAACCTTATTTGTTCGACAGAAACTGGGAGAAAAAAAAACGTTGGTCTACAATGCACAAGCCCTTTAATGCTACACAGATGAATCTTACTGAATAATTTTATCTGCCTTAACAAAAATACACTGTAAACAAATGATTGCAACATTAATTTGCTGGATGTTTTTCCATATTTGTCAAGAGCTTTGCTCATGAGAACATTTTATCTTGAAACAAAATTATCTGTACCATGTGTTTCTTGATCCTTTCTTGCTACTACTCTTTCAAGAAAACAAGAAACACTAAAACAGTAAGCCTGCTTTAATTTTTATTCTATAAGCAGCATTTATTGTTACTTTAGGGTGGAATTTTACCTATGAAAGAAAACGTTAAGTGTTTATTTCGTTCTACCCTTAACACCTTCACTGCTGTGAAGTGTATCAAATATTGCAATCAGAAGTGGTTTGCACTTTCAACCAAAGAAAGTAATTTGCAATACATAAGGTACCAGCTACATCCTGATACAACAAAGTCAAACAGACAACAGGAGAAAGTGGTCATGGTGAAAGACCCGAACAGCTATATTGGAGCTGTATTTTGAGAAAAAATTCCTAAGTTTAAATAAAATTTTCTTTCCTTCTTCCTTTTGTGTCAGCTGTTCTAATAGACTAAGCAGGAGAAAAGAGTTTTCCAAATTCATGCAAGAAGTAGTATTTATAAAGAACTTTAATAAGCAAGACCAGACCAAGGCTGATCAAGCAGCTAATACTGACTGAGCTATAAGAGACTTGTATTTGTTCTTACTGCTCTGGAAGCATACTGTAAGAACTCCTTATCAGACCTTTGCAGAATACGAATTGCTTCTTTTCGGTGGTTTGTTGCAAAATTTTTCTGAGCTTTCAAACTAGTGCTATTATTCAGGAAATTGTCAGGTGCTTCTAATACCACACTGCCACTTCACAGGAAACAGAGAAGTCACTGAGAAGGAAAAACATATTCGAATGGTACAGGAAGTTAATATTCTCTACATTTTATTAGTGAAAAACAAGTACCTTAACAACTACTACAACAAATGCAACAGCATTCAAAAGGAAAAGAAGCACATGTTGCAGTCTGCAAACTGGCAACAGAAACATGTAACTCGCTGAAGGTGCAAATTTAGGAAAAAACCACAACAAAATAATTTATGAAATCAGGTCACTTAAAGCTCTTTGGTCACTGTCCTGGTTTCACCTGGGAAACTGCTGAAACTTTCAGTTTCTGTACATGCCACAAGAAAATCAGATTTGCCTCACTGCTGAAAGTTTCAGGAGGGGAAGAAAGAGATGCAAAAAGATGTAATGAAAGAATTTAGTTGACGACTTTGCAATCTACTATTATGATATGGCAGTCAGTAAACAAAAAAAGGCTCTGAAAAGAACTTCTCAAAAGAAAACAAACAGGAAGAATCAGCAGGACAATAGGACCATCAAATAGTAAGGGCTCCTACCTGTTCGTAGTGGTAAGTCTGAAGTGATATAATTTGTACTATTAAATAAAGCATTCATTCCCATGAACTGATCCATCGCAAACATCTATATTGAAAGAAAATACTCTTCATTATTACATATATACATAGTTGCATAAAACATCTATCAGCAAAGAACTTCAAAGTTCTCTGCAAATATTGAGACTGCAAACATCTTGTTGAATTACATAAACATTTTATAGATATTTCATTTTTGCTGGCAACAGCATTGACCCAGGTTTCACCAGAATCATGAGACCACACCAACCTCAGTACAGTTTCTAAACAGCCATTTTGTTTACCTGCACTAACAACTATAACTTCTAAAGAGCTTATACAGTAAATTCTGAAAATCTGACCGTAGATGTCTTGCCCAAGGCCTTGCTAAGAACCTGTGAGTTTTTATTTCCTCTTCTCTGATTAAACCCCACCAGACTACATCCCGTATGTAAATATATTTACAAGCTCTAATGCAAGAAAACAGTACACCCAGGTTAAAGTTTAATTTTATTTTTTTTTGAACACTGACATGTCTTAACTTACTGTAATTGTTGTCAGGTATAAATCTATCTTCTTCCAAAGTGGAGCAAGCATAAAGGAGAAAATAGTTGCGTTTTGAAAATTAAGGTGAGTAGAAATGACCTGTTCTTCACTTAAACTTTTCACCCAAGCACCCTTCTCACAGTTCAAGTAATTCATGAAATTATCTAAGAAGATCAGGAAGAGCTCCTGAAGAGCTAGGCCTACAGATCTGTGTGAGTGAAGGAAAATTTTAGTCATCACTGTCAATGCAAACATCACAAAAATTTACACAAAAGGGCCTTTTAGGGCATAAGGGGCATTCTTTTCAGAAAGAATCCAATGTCCGCCACAGAAGAAATTTCAGAGCAAGTGTCACAGGCATGCAGGGCAAAAAAATAAGCATTTTTTTCAACTGCTTAATTCAGCAGGCCTAGCTTTCCTTCTCATTTCAACCATTTAACCAGTGGCAAGGCACTTTACAGGTCACATAAAAACCACCTTAGGGGAAAAAAGCTCTGATTCCTGACAATGCAGAATGCTTTTCTATGTCCATGTTTAGTTTAGGAAATGACAGAACATGAGAGAAAGCCCCCTAAAAAGACATCTAGGAGAGGATACAGGGATACTGAAAACACAGAAATTCACTTACTTGGGGATCAGATACTCCCATAATATAGGAATCTTCTGCTGCCATTTTAAGTCCTGAAACACAAAAACATTATTAGAACTCCCTTTTCCACAATAGAGCAATAGAGAAGCCTTGAGAATGTTCAGAGTTAAAAGCCCAATCTCTGACACTTTTTATTTTACTCACAACATTAATGATTTCTGAAATACTTCTAAAATTCCTCAGTATTCGGAAGGGGCAATGTAAGGACAAGACAGGCTACAGCTGGGATTTTCCACTGCCTATTGCCAAGAAATTAAAAATTACAGTCATACTCCAGAAGTCAAAATTTCTTAAAATCAGGAATTGTTTCTGTCTTTCCTCTGACTATTCTGCCACTAGACTTTAGGCAAAATCATTACCATAGAAATAGCGTAACTCTTCATTTTTACACAATAAAAAGAACATTATGAATATTCATGAATGAACCCTAATGGTTTTCTTGTGAAGTATTACTAAATGCAAATAAAGATGCCCAAGAATAAACAGACAGTATTTAAAAAAAAATTTTAATAAAACCAGGAATCAATTATTGACTAATTTTGGACACCTTTATTTCCAGGGGTCCACAAGCGCTTAGCATGCACAAGAAGTCTGTGCAGATGATGACAATTATGGATGCACAGCATCCATCACAACTCTTTCTCACAGGTCTACCATGTAAATGCTGGACACTGGAAAAGTTTGCTAAGCTTGGCTTAATTTTGCTGGGACCAGTAGTGGGCCAGTAGCAGAACCTGTGAATTTTCCTAGGAATTTATTAGGTCTATTAGAAAACATTAGTATTAGTGTTATTTCCTTTCATGTAGATGTTACCAAAAGAACTACAATTTCACCTACACTGATCTCACTAAATAAAGCTCTCCAAGGGAATATCTGAAAATAACTGTAGGACTGTTTCAAGAGACTCATGCCTGCATACAACAGACACTAAATAAGGTTAATAACTGATAGAAGACAGAAACTGGTCACTGGCCCTCATATTCCACCACAGTGAACGTGAGCCATGTTTTCCAGTAAAAAGAACTGTGAAAACCTACTGCAGGGTCAAAGAGAGGTGCAAGAGATCAGTAAATCATTACAGAAAAACTGAGTCACCATGGATCTTCTACAGGAACTGGAAAAGCAAATATCAAAAGGAAAATTGGAATACTTGGGTACTTCACCTTGATGGAGGCCCAGCCCTGCTTGTTAACAAGCTCCAAAGACAACACAGTCACACATCCCCCACAATGCAGAAAATGTAAAAAAACATAAAATGGAGAAACAGAAGGCACTTAATACACAGATGACTTCAATGAAAAAGAGGTTCATGTGGATACAACTGGTTTTTAACCTAGAAAATAAAAGTACCCACCTGACTGTAAATTGATTTTAGAAATATTTACTGGGCAATATTTATTTGTAGTATTTGTGCAAATATCAAATAACTAGTCATAAGATTTCAGCCAAAAATTAATAACAGATATAACAAGCAGCCAATGTCACCCATGCTGTACTTCATCACCTAATACAACAGGATTTCAGCAAGACAAAAAAACACCAGTCAATCACATTATCTCATAGGCACATTCTGCAAAGCATTATTTTCATCTACCATTTGCCATTGTTATTATTCATCTTTACAGAAAAAGTCAACATATGAAGTGAGATAAAACCTCCAGGATACAACAAAATTTACTAAGATGTTTTTATTTGACATCTGTTCCATAGAAAGAATATAAATAACATTATCACCAACTGACATGTTACTTAAATCACTGAAATAACTTGTAACGTTTTTTGTCAAACACTTCTTAGTGAAAGGTGTAGACACCACAGAAAACAATCTGTAGACCTCAACAGCCAACCTTTTTTACAAAGTGTCAGAAAATACCCACCCTCTTGTTACACCCTGATTAGGTAACTGTGAGTGCAAATGCCAGGTTTCTTCTGCATAAATAAAATATAAAGAATAAAAACTAGTCCTAAAAGTCTTGTTTTGTGATGTCTCCTATTTAAACACTTATAATTTCATGAATCACATATGCAAAATTGTGTTCCAAAATCCTGAAGCTTACAGATGACATGGTAAACATGCTTGTTCAGAAAAATAAAATATTCTGAGGAGATAACATGAATGGCATCTGCCCACTTGCCTGTTTGCTAAATGTAGCCAAACTTTCAAACAAAGCATCTCACAGCTTCTTTTATAAGCCCCACAGGATACATGTAATAGCAGGTTCTATTTTCTTTGACCAATTCTAGCTCCTCAGACTGCACTCCTCTACCCCCAGCAGAACTCTGGGGGAGAAAGGCAGTGTTCTCCCACCTGCCACACTTCCTGGGTACATCTACAATACATGACTTTCCAACAAAGTGGAAAAATAGTGCAGAGGCATTACTTCCGAAAACTTTTCATTTAAAGTATTTTGATGTAAAAATTAGAACCCATATACAAAAAAAACCCCTACATCCATCTGAATAAGTCCTTCAGTTTCACTTTTTGAAAACAGTAATTTCTGGCTTTTTGGGTGATGCAGTGAACAATGACACGACACCAAAACAGCAGGCTTTAAAGACGTTTCCCCTGCAGTGCTGCGTTCAGCTCTGGGCTCCTCAGCACAAGGAGCACATGGACCTGATGCAGTAAGTCCAGAGGAGGCCATGAAGATGCTCAGAGTGCTGGAGCACCTCTCCTGAGAGAGCTGAGAGAGCTGGGGCTGTTCAGCCCAGGAGAAGAGAAGGCTCCAGGGAGACCTTACAGCACCTTCCAACTGAAGGGAGCCCGCAGGAAAGCTGGAGAGTGATTTTTTACAAGGACGTGTAGGGATAGGATGAGGGAGAATGGCTTTACACTGACAGAGGGTGGGTTTAGACCAGATATAAGGAAAAAATCCTTCACTGTGAGGGTGGTGAGGCACTGGAATGGGTTGCCCAGAGAAGCTGTGGCTGCCCTATGCCTGGAAGTGTTCAAGGTCAGGCTGGATGGGGCTTTGAGCAATTTGGACAACTTACGGCAGTGGAAGGTGTCTCCAACCAGGGTGTATGTGGGGGTTGGAACCAGATGATCTTTGAGGTCCCTTCCAACCCAAACTACTCTATTATTCTATGAGCATTACCCGTGGAAGCAGCAAGGTAACTACCCACACACCACCCAGTTGGCTGCAGGTAGGTACTAATGAACATCTAACCAGGTAGTAAACACAATCTCTCTCGCATCAAAAGCGCGGATGCCTCTTACTTGAGATCTTTCGTGTTCAAGTCAGCTGCAGTGCTTGGGGAAGAGGTTAAAGACATTCTCTCTGGCCTGAATGCTACGCCAGTTTATTATAAACAGATTATAATTTAGATGTGCAAACATACACCTTTGTGTATGTAAACTCACACTTAATTGCCTTATCAGGACCTAGACAAAGATTAACCCAGCTGTTTAAAAGAACCCTTCTAAATGACTGAAAACACTCCCAGTTTCACTGTTTTGTCCTCTCCAAAGCCAAACAGATAACAAAAATGTTCTGGGAGCCCTACGTTCAAATAACAATTTGTTTCCTTAGAATTTATTAAGTTAACAAATCCCTACACTTCCTCTTACATAAAAATTGGTGCAAATTCAAAGAGTCAGTAACATGATTAAAACCCCAAAAAGACGCTTACAGAAAAACAGACCCTAGCAATAAGTGTGTGACCTTTAATTGGCCTCTTCCCTTACTGCTCCAGTTTCTAAGCACCTTTCCCATATGCAGCAGGTGGTAAGATTAGCATCTACCTCGAGCAGCTTTGTTCATTCTCTCATTACATGAGCTGTATTATGGGTCAGAGATTGCCACCTCTCTTATTTGAAGATGACCGGATTAAAATTGTTTTGTGGAAGTTCATGTTGTTATAGATGCCTGCTTCCTGTACAAGCTCCAATTCCCACAAATTGTACTACAAACTAAAATCTACAATAAAAAAATACCCCAACACCTGCAGACCACAATCAACCACAGCAGTCTCCACCCTGGAGATCGTCTGAAGTCTTTCAGATAATGGGGCACAGGAAACTAGACATTTTAATTCACAGTATTTATAAGTGTGAAAATTCAAAGGTCAGTGAAGAAACTTCATTTAGCTCCTAGTGCAACAGCAAAACATAAAATCCAGCTAAACTTGCCCAAAACCACAGATCTGTACCTTCTGAGGGTAAATGTGTGAGGGGTATGCATATGCATACATATTCCTTTCTCCTCACAGCAGGTCAACTGCCATTGTGAAAAAGGTTTTAAAAGAGAGAAAAAGAGAAAAAAACCAAAGAAGCCATGTATACACATACAGGAGACAACTGCGTTGCACCAAACAACCAAGCAAACCTAATGGCAGGTACTTTGCACTGCTGCTCCTCCTTAATAACCAAATGATACAAGGTACAAGTAGGCACAGCTGGAAGGACGTGACTTGATTTACTGTATTCTGAGTATTTGTTCTAAAGCTTCAAAAGGAGCAGCCATTTAAAATGGAATCAACATAATTAACGTAGGAATGCTGGAATCCACGAACAAGAATTCTCCTTTCTCTTTATCTCAATCATTTGATTTCAGAGCTCTTCCCTGTTGTTCCTCCATATCCATTGTGTCTGTTTACCTTTCAAAAAGCAAGATAAATTTCCCTACCCAACTGTTTTCAGCCCCCCTGATTTTTCAAGGGTACAGATCCTTCCCTTTACTTCTCTCCAACTTTCCAGCCTAAATTTTAAGCATGAGGTAAACCCTTGCTCTCTTTGACACCAGTATCCAATCCAATCCAATCCCTACAAACTTGGAATGGGACTTCTCCCTACTACCTTTCTACAGACAATCATGATCTTTATTATCCAGTTCACTGCACTTGAGAACTGAAATTCATCTGATGGATGTTCTTCCATGAGGAAATTTATTTAAACCACCTCTTACTTTATGAGATGTTTTACATAAACCTGTTCTCACCTTTCAAGGCTGGGATTCAGAAAGCAAGCCTCACAATGGGAAACTCAACTACCACACTTCAACTGACTCGATACACTGAAAGAACAATTCTTCCTGAAAGTATTCAAGCAGAGTGCTTTTTCTCTTTAACTTGGCTTTCACTGGAATTTACCTGTTAAAAATAAACTTCTTTAACAGGACACTGAATGAAAGTCATTAAATTCAGTGTGGTTATGCTCTTAGCCAGTTTATTTTGCTTACTAAAAATAGAGAGGAATAAGGATGAAAACGAAGCAAAGACGTGTCTGTTTCATATATTGTAAGTATATTTTTACTACATTAGGGCTGTAAAGCATGGCAGATAATCTCATTACAGAGAACTATGTTTTTAGGAACAGCACCAAACTCTCAGAATTCCTGCAGCAGCTATGAAGTACTGAGGTAGAAACAGTAACTGCTGTACTGTGCAGACAGCCCAATGTGTTTTACCTGCTGCTGCTTCCTTAACTCTGAGTGGCAGCCATCCATCCTTGAGCCTCAGTCTCCCACCCTTTGCAAAACATAATCTGTATCTGTATACGGACAATTATTTCAGAGATCAGCATTCCCCAAACAGAGATGCTGGGAAAAGGGATTGTGCAATAGACACTTTGGGTTGCTGGGTCAGGGCTGGAAGCAGGACGAGAGCTGCTGAGATGATTTTGGCTGGAGGCCAGAGCACGATCTGCTCTGACAGAGCAGAGATACGGATCCAAGCTGTTCAGTCTCAACCCTTCACCACTGCAGGCCCTTCAAAGCGAGGAGGCCGCCCACCCCTTTCAATGCACAGCCTTTTCACCTTGCTTCTGGCCACCTCTCGGCTTCAACCAGCGCTTCACCTCCCCTGGAACCCAGTTATTCTGCCCAGAACGCCAGAAGTACAGCTCCACAGCACAAAACTTTTAATTCAAAGTAAGAGAAGATAAGCAGCTAACGTATTCTGTAGTATACAAAGTAAATAGAACTCAAATATTAAGGGGACATCATGCATACTTTCACCCACAATATTGGCATAGATGTCTTTAGGACAAACAGGAAAGAAAAACATGTTAAAAAACACAAGAACCAATTGTTAACTCATTCATGTTGACATGAAGCCCCATCGACTATGTTATTTTCAAAGGATTTTAGCTCAGTAATGAAACAGAATTGAAATTTGCCTTTAAATGTTGAAATGTTTACTACTATTGCTTCTCCAAACTATGACTTCAGCACCTGGCGGTGTAGGGAGCTGTTTTAAGGAAACAACACTCAATTTCTGCAAAAGTGGCATAAGGAAGTTGTATTTTTCACATTCCTTCAGGTACTTCAAAGATGTGTAATCTCTCAACAAAGTGCAAAGAAGTTTGTGCAGAGGGACATTTTGATCAAAGATTCTAATTTCCTCTGCAGAGTTTTCGTCATCCACACACCACTGCAGACGCAATAACACTACATAACCCTAAATGACACTGTTTGTTTTTATAATATAACAACCCAAATTGCCTCCTGTTGTGACTAATTAAGCCTGCTTATAATTTCCTGTTGGGTGGGACCTGGCAGTTGTGCTTCTGTATTTTTAAAATTTTTAAATTGCTGAAGTTAAAATTTTCAAGTATTTTCAGCCATGAGCAGATGCATTACTTGACAACAGTATAAAAACTATAGAATATTTAGGAAAATTAAATCAATCTCAAGTACTTGAGATTTCACAAGTGTGGTGCCCTAAATCAGAATTGTTGGGTGCATAATTATTTTATGAAATCTAGAACAAAATTTATTATTGCAGGTAACTAGTAAATCTGAAGGAAAAAAAAATCATAGTATAAGAAAACTTCCTTGGCAAAGAGTAACTAGACTACCTAAAAGATGTTCTACTACCTATGTTTGCAAACAGAATTTTTGTTTTATTCCTTTCCCAAGTATCAAAGTAGTGAACTACTATGTCAAGAGGAAATACTAAAATGCGATAAACATCTAAACTGTTTTTCCATGATATTGTTGGAATAAAGTTAGAATGTTTTTGCTAAAACACATTCAAAGCAACTTAAACCAAAGGAATAAACAACATTCAAATATATAGCAAACATATTCTGGTATATGTACAATGCTAAGTAGAAGTAAAAATACTGAGGTTCAACACAGAAAAACAGTTCTAGTAACTACATTTTACTTTAGCCATGTGAGGTGCTAATGTTACTTGAACTAACCTGAATATGATGTTAAAATGCTGTTACTTTCTCCTCCAGATTAAGATGAATCACCGAATGCCCTTTACAAATAGCTCTAGTTCACATAAAAGCTGTCCATCGAAGTAAAATTTTAACAAGCCACACACACCCATTTCATAAGCCTGAAGTGTAATGAATCACTCATACTAAACTGCAAACCTTTTCCTTTTTTTTTTTCGGCGGGGGTAGAGGGGGCACGGGAAGAACAGTGTTTCTGAGAAGCCAAGCGACGTGTAGCCCCAGGATTGCAGAAGTTCAGCTCACACAAGGTTTGCTGTACCACCAGGTACAGCCCCACAGGCTCTGGGCTCCTACTGAAGACACAGTCCCCTCACTTCATCAACAGAACACAGCAAGGGCTCTTACCACTGCAATCACAAAGGTGAACTGAGGGATTCTCGGTGTCCTTTTGGTTCTGAACAACCACTGAAATCATAATGTGACAGAAATAGTCACTTAAATAGCACCAGTAAGAGGAACCAAACAGGCAGAGCTGAGTTCAGCATCATCACAGTTATACCCAGCTTTCAAATCTACACACGCCAAGTGGCTAACTAAGGTTTAATTTTTTGCTTTTTCCAAAGAAATTGTAAAACTCCTGCAGTCTCAGTGTTGTACAGTAACCTATGACACAACAAAACTCACTTGGACTAAACTAATAAGACCAAAAAAACCCCACTTGCTTCATTTGTTTATACTTCATTTGTGTGTTAAAATCTGTCCCTGTTCAAGCGGATGGAAATACGATCTTTAGAAGAAACAAAAAAATAAAACGAAACCCAAGCAAAAAACCCCAAACAAACCCAAACCACACAAGTCAGACCTACTTTGCTCTTGATCTGTCGACAATTTGCTTGGAGGACACAATGAAACATTGGGGTATTTTAGTTTAGTATTTTCAGTGAAGGGAAAGACTGTGCATCTGTCACTGCTTTTGAAAAGAACACAGAAGTTGGAAGGGGGAAATAATGCTAGGAGTAGCAGCAGCAGCTTCCTCCCCGCACATGATCGGTCAGCTCCACCTAAATGCTAAACAAAGGATTCTACCTTGAGACTATAGAAACTTGAAACATCTTTTAAGGCCTTACTTTCCAAACTGTCAACAGTGCTTCATCAAAATACAGGTTTAAATGAAAGCACTGAAGAAGATGCACTGAATTATTTCTATGCTCAAAGTCAGATGCAAACTTAGTGCCTGACTGACCTAAGGGCACAGTTAATGACAACCATAATTATGATCTTATCAACACAGAACTTCATAAACGGTTCACAGCTTATTTAAAGGACATCAAATTACAACTTCCACTTCTAAAATACCTCCGTCAAAGCTAAAAATGACCGAAACCAGGAATTGCTTTCTCATTACCTGCCTGAAACATTCATTATCTTCTTTTTGTTTTACAGTAGCTGTGTTATTTTGTCAGAGAACCAAAGGAAAGCTATCAGCATGTTGAGAAAAAGGATTTTAACTAACTGTAGAGTTTTCATAAGTTGCTTACATAAACAACTAACAATTTTCTTTATGAGTGATACTTTTGAATTTAAAGTTGGTAAACACAGCACTGAAAGGCGAAAATATTTTAGCAAGTACAGTTTGAAACAATCTACGGAAACACTGGAGAATTAACCAGAATCTCTGAAGACCACATGTGAATTTTCTCAACACTAGCTACATCAGAAAGCCAACTGTAAGCTAGTAAAAGATATATTGTCTTTCACTGTATCTTTGCAACTTCAAAAATGAACATCCACTTTGTATTACAAGCACCTTCAATAGTAAAGACTCGGAGGCCTTCAAACTTAGTTGCTGTCCTTCCAAAGTGAGCAACATGCACAATAATATGAATTCCTAACTGAACACATTTCTGGAGTTTGCATGTATTCATAAGAAAGTGGCATGGGAAGATTTTGGAAAAGACAACAGTGAAAAGGAAACTCAAAAATTTATTAATCAGCAAATCTGCTAATCAATAGATTTAATAATTTTTAAAAGTAAAATACATAGTAACAGAGAAACAACCAGAACTGCTACTCTTCAACAAATGAAGCAGGAAATTTTCAAATGTGCACATAAATGAAACACCACCGTCTGCTTTCCACCCTCTCTCCCTCTTCCAAGATACTCTTGTTCTCTGTCCCAGCACACTTTTATCCAGCAAACTTTTCTGATTTCTAAATAAATACCACAAAAGCATTACCAAGGTGTTGCCTGAACAAAGCCAGTACAGATATGAAGTTTATCTGCTACAACACTCTTTTTTAAAAACACACAACACGATGCAAAGTGATATAAAGCTGTCCTATTTTACGTTAACTCAAAATGTATTCCTTTCTTGCATGAGAAAATAACTACATTTTTTGATGACTTGACCACTGACTGACATTTCTTTCTTTACAAAGGATGGAAAGAAACAAGCTTTTTCCCTTCCACTTAGTATTTCAAATTAAGTTATTTAACATATCTTGCACAGATTTCAGCACTGGGATTCCCTGAAATCTCCACACTCTGTGGCACACCCTGACAATAATATTTCTAACATTTAACTAGCAGTTAAATTCTTGGGCCAGGGAAGATTGCAAAACAGAGCATCTGCTTCTGGATGGTTACAGGCTGCTTTCTTCTCTTTCATTTTCTCATAAACTACAGTCATTTCTGTAGATTACAAAATATTGCACGCAGGATGCTATCCTAGAATGACGTCTTGGTTAACGCTTTCTTAGAACAGGCAGCTACTTTCTTTCATGAAAGAATACAAATACTTTTACTGAAATACTATTTCAAAAGTTGATACTACACAGTACATAGCAGAGAGACTCCGGATGTCAATAAAATCAAAGTGCTCTATTTTAAACCCTGTTCTGTGAGCTTGACAGCGGTGGTGTAGCACTTACAGCATTGGCAAGGCACAAGGCAACAGAGCAAAGAATTCATCCACTTTTCTCTGTGAACAGGGTAAGTGAAAAGAGGACTTCTGAAGCACGAAACATGTCAAATATAATCAGCACTTTAAAACCATTTTAAAAAATAGTAACAATAACAACCTGCATTTCCTTTAAAATGTTATTCTTAAGCAAAGATTTTGAGCATTTTAAGACAGGAAGTTGAAATGCAGCAGATGATCCCTTGCCTCCAAAGTCTTATTCTCCAAATGCTTACAGGCACTCACATTTACTTATTTGAATGAAATCAGGCATCAGTACACACATGATAATGGCCCAATAGCACACAGCTCATGTCACAGAAACAATACTCCGATTCACATTCACGTGAAATAAGTCAGTAGCACTCCTTCGCCGAAGTTACCATCAAAGCAGAAAGCACTAACAGATTAAAAAAATAATTGTGATGATGGTAAGCCCGATATTCTTGGGTTTCAAGGTCAAACGTAACCGAGCAACCAGCGCACTAATACTCCTCGTCGCGACGAGAACCTTTCGGTTTTATCACTTACTACTAAATTACCTTTAAAAACCTCGCTATTTCCTACGTTTCAATACAGTCTGCGGCACTCTCGGGCTGCACCCAAGGCGAGGACACCCAGAGCTGCCAGCATCAACCCACGTTTTCGTGGTGGCCACCTGCACCGCCGAGCCCGGCCGGTGACCGTGCCCGGCCGCGTCTCCGGCTCAGCCCGTACCAGTGCCACCTTCGAAACCAAAAGCGACAACAGCAGCACCTCCTCTGCCTACGAGCACCCGCTACGCGAGCGGCACAACCTGCGCTGGCAAACTCTTTTCACTCCACTGTTCAGCCTGTCACGGACACCCCTTCCCTCGCCAGGAACACCCCTGTAACACAGCAGCAGCAAAGCCGTCCCCGGCATCCCGCCCGCTCCCCCGGCCGGCTGCGGGCGAATCCCGCGGCAATGCCTGCCGGCGCTCCAGCGGGAGCCCCGCGCCCGGGCCGAGCCCACAGGCGCGGGGCTGGCGCCGGGCACAGCCNCAGGAGGCGCGGCCGCGGCGCCCCGGGCGTGCTCCCGCGGAGGCGGCGGGGAAGGAGCCGGGAAGCGGCGGCCACCGGGCCACCCGCTGGCCACGAAATCGCTGAGCCCTCCCGCCCGGGTGAAACCGCGTAAACACGCGGGTTCTTTCATCCCGGGGCATTTTCCGCCGCCGCGAGAATAACCCCGTCCTTGTCCACCTTCCTTGGCCCGCGGCGGCATTCGCGACACCTGTGTGGGACGGGCCCGACCCGGTGGCTGCCAATGGGTTTGTTTGACCTCCAAATACAAAGTTTGGAAGGGGAGAGAGACTCTGCATGGAGTGAATTTAACCCGCTCACGCAGTGCCTGGCTGCTGGCTGGCTTTCCCAGGCACTTCATTAAAGGAGGTTTAGCGATAGCTTACCACCCGATGCCTGGAAACACCACTGAGCAGGGAGTACAGGCTGCACAGCACCGTTCTACTGTAGATTTACACAGTTTCTGACAGAGCAGGCTCCCAGGTAACTTGACCTGTGTTTAACACTGCCAACCATCAATAACACACTTCTTAATGCCAAAATCCAGGTTTGCAGCGCAGTAACCAAGTCTCCCAGACACGTTTAACCAAGGCCGAAGCAAGTCAGCTAGTGTCACGTTTAACTGGCACAAAGGCTATGTAGAACAAGTTCAAATATCTATATGCTGAATTTTAAGAGTCTGGTTTGCCAAGGGTGAAGAGTGCCTCAAATGAGCAGCCAGCGTAGCTCACCGAATGTGTGTTAGCCCAGAAAGTCAGCAGCGCGCCTCTGGGGAATTTTGTTATGCTAAGGCCATGTGACACGGGGCTTCATGAATGAGACTAATAAAAATCAGAATTTATAAGGAAGATTTTAAAGCCCCCAAACATATAAAGGAGCCAAGGTATGTGACTGTCCCTTTTTTTGTGTGTGTTGAAGCAAGGAATTGTAACCTTGAGCAAAAATATATTCAAAAGAAATAGGGTCAAAGCATAAGCCACCTGTTGACTGCAACAAAATGAAAGGGGTATTTTTGCCAGAAAGGGAGTAGTTTCAGATGTTGCATTTCGTGCCGCATCTCTGGGCTGAAGCAGAGATACACTGATTTAAAATGAGTGCTGAGAGTACAAAAGAGAGCTTGGAAATGCAAAGGATTTTCTCTGCTTTCTTGAGAACTGCAATTTCCTACATGTTACACATACATATGTACGACAAGAGAGTAATTTCCTTTTTTTGGATTGCCACTCATGCTCTGTGATGCAATTCTAAAAATGCACTCCCCCATTCTCTTCCCAGTACAAATTGGGAGTTGAGAATGACTCAGCATTTCCAAGTAGAACATGTTTTTGTTATTATATGGGGATATTCCCGGACATTCAAGACCCAATATTAATCTTCTTTATGGAAGAAAATACACTGAATTAATAGGACAAGTGAGGAAATAATTGTGTCCTAGAGCCCTTGAAGGAGGAAGTCTAGATGGATTTTAAATACAAAGAAGTTTCAAAATAAGATTCATTTGAAAGGAAAGGTGCCATGTCACAGCTAATCAAAGGTGTGCTCACAGGGCAAAACCTGTATGAACAAGTACCAGGAAATCAGACGAGGTGGATACGTTCCAAAACTCGAGGAGACTCACTTGGTGGATTTATTTTAAAAGGACACATACTCAAGTACTCAGGCTCAGCTTTCCGTATGAAATCTTAAGCAGCTTCCACAAACATTCTAGGTTTTACAATAAAATCCTCTTCTCAATTACATTTAAAGCATAAATTTGCCTTTTTCAGAGCTTCATACCATAACAGAAACGTTATTTCTACTGAAACCTGCAGTAGTGCCAGGCTGTAATCCCACACTTTGGTAAAATTATCTTCACAGGACACTCTAGATAGATGAACTGCTTTATAGCACAGGATTCCTACTTGAAGAGCCAAATAATCCCGTTCCAGCCACTGAGGAAATCAAGCAGATAGTACAGGCTCAGTGATTTGCAGTGATGAAGTGCTGCCTATTTCCTGAGTAACCCTGGTTTCTGCTATTACCATCAAGATGCTTCGGTACCTGGACAATATCAGCTGAGGGATGAAGAGCAGGTGATCAGACCTGAACCCAAATGCCTGCTGTTGAGCCGAGGGGAGCGTTGTGAAATGGCTGTAGCCGTGTCTCTGGTAGCTGGGCAGGTGCACTGAAGGAAAGGCCTTCTAGCTGCACACTTCACCAGGCTGTTTCACCTCAGTCAGGTGGGGTACATTTAAGTTTCCTGATACGTAGATGCAACTTAGAAGCTGAGTCTGTTCTCTGCTGGGTTTGCTCTGGGAACACTGGTCCCTTTCCAAGGTCAGAAATCTTTGGCCTCAGTACTTTTTAATCCTGTAACTAATGATAGATAAACATGTAAGACGAGCAGAGATTTTTAAAATAATCAATCTTTACTTTAATTGATATGCCTGGATTGGAAAAATTCATGAAAGTTTCTTACCTTATTTTTCTTCTGTTTCTGAGGTATGTACTAGAATCAGGATAGGCTCTTTTCATTCCCTTTGATGTAGTAGGTTTGATGCTAAAGCAGGAAAAGATAAGGGAAAGTCTAAAATAGCTACTGAGAGACCCTTCCTTTTAAAGCTTTCAGCTGCCCATCTTAATTGAACTGCTATGCCATACTATCCAAATCTATTTCTGGTCAATCCATTGTTTCTTTCTCATCCAGATAATCCAGAAGTTGTAACTTAAAAACTGATTTGCCTTACGTAGTGGCCGGCGATCATCTTGACTCACTCCAGTCTCATAGAGGCTGTCAGTGTTTAGCCAATATTTCCTGTTGGCCTTGCCATTGTCTCCCATGGCTTGAATATACCACTAACACAGGAAGACAATATGTTAAAAAAAACCCAAACAGTTGTATTTTTAAGATGGTGTCATCATTCTGAGAATATATATGAAGCTCTAGTGAAGTTGACAATAGAAACTATATTTTAAAAAAACAGTCTAAATAGCCAAAGTACATGTGCAAAGCCAACCATTTGAACTGCAGGGTGTAGAGTTCAGCGACGCTGCTGAACCCCCAGGTTGCAGCATCCATGAGAAGTACTTTCTGTCATCTCTGTCATTTTTGGTGGATGATGAACTGGCCTCAATTCATCATATGTTTCATCAGACTCGGATGGCCACAGCAACATCCTGCAAAGCTCTGAGAAGTGTAGTGTCTCCTGTAGTTACACAGGCCACAGCCCAAATGCACCTCTTGCTTGCTTCCTCCAGAGTCACAAATCAGACATCACTGCAAACCACTGAGTCTGTATTATCTGCCTGATTTCCTCAGTGGCTGAAACAGGATTATTTGGCTCTTCAAGTGGGAATCCTGTGCTATTTATCTAGAGTGTCCTGTGAAGATAATTTTACCTCCACTGTGGTTCAGACCTGTAAGTTTGCTGAAAGACTAAATTTCAGGTGTTTTGGGTAAGAGTGCCAGAGCTGAAGCAGGAGGTTTCAGTGGTGAATAACTGTTGGGAGGCAGGTGCAGGGGAGTTAATTTAGTAGACATAAATAAGAGAACCACGAAGCTGTAGACATGGCTGATGTGTATAATTAACAGAGAAAAGGGAACCTTTGGAGAGAGCTAGAAGTAAACAAGAAAGGGAACACTGCTCAACATTTACTCATAGCTGTGATACAGTATAGGGTATCACTTCCTAAAATACATTGAAAGAACCAAGCAGAGAAGGCAATTTGATGTATATAATTTTTGGAATGGTTAGCCTAGCCTCCCCTCAGTTCATCTGTGTAATTTTAGGCCTTCTTCCTTCTTTTCTTTTGCACTGGCAGATAGTAAAGAGAGTTTCACAGCAAACGTCTCAGTTACACCAAAAATGGTGGTTTATAGATTCTCTGTGGACTTGCTGCGAGGTAGCTGCTCTCAATGGAGCTACCCAGACCACTGTGAGAAGTTGTGAGTTGACCAGCTCATCAGAGCGTTGAAGCTGCTTCGTGCAGAACATACAGACTGTTCCAAAAGTGTTGCCTAGGCTGGTCCAGATTTAGTGGCTGAGCAGTGTGACACTGTACAACAGCATGTACATGTATTGACAGAATAGAAATGGTTGTGTTTGTAGAAACTATTTAGAGAGCCATTAGTGTAGCACTGTAGCAATGTGAAGTTCATGCAGCTTAGAGCCCACAGCAAACTGCTCCAGCGAGTGGTGTTACAGTCAAGAGTTGTGCTGTCTGGTAATAAATCTAATGAACTACCAGTCAGTTCTCCAGAATCTGGGCCTAATTCAGGTTGTGAGTGATTCACCCATCTGCCACTCAGCCATGTAACACCTTGGCCTGCCACTGAAGGTAGAGGGATGGTTTTTTGCCATTTGAGTTCAATGGCAGCAGGTTCTTAGCAGTCCGCTGCATTCACTCCCTTCTCTTCCCACCTCCCCTTGTTATGATTAATATCCTGTGCTATAGTCAGTATTTAATACATGAATGGGTTGGGTTCTCTTCATTGTATTTTGCATATCTGAATGATATGTACTTTTAACTTCTCTCTGATTACATCCATCAGAACCCAGTTCAGGGGCCCAGTTGTTTTCCCAAGGGACATATGTTCTTCCCATTTCATAACTGTGGCTTTAGAGCCTCAGCAATGTTTCAACCAGTTAGCTAATGCAAACAAAAGCAGCTGTTTGTTGTCTTTGTCACTTTCTTTTGTCACTTTCAGTAAATACATGCTCAGTTCAATTTATGAGGTCATTTTGGGTCAGGTGTACTGAGTAGGACCAATGTTAACACAGTCTAGAAAGTAGAATTTAGCTAACTTGATTTATATTGCTATTTTATTGCTGCAGCTCAAGGAAAATTCCAGCTAGGTAAGCACTGTACAAATATATAGGGAAGAGATATCTTCTGCTACAGAAATTTCAACATCTAAATATATAATGGAAAACAGATTATGAAAGCTGAAAGTGACATTCACTACTATTTGAACTCATGCAGTGATTAATTTAAGTCTTCTCTCAATTGTCGGTAGAAGTAAGTTCTGTTTTCCTGAACTCTTTCTGTTTCAATTTTTAAGCTTTTACCACAACTAATGATATTCTTCTTAAAAGTCCAGTCCTAGAATATCTGGATATGGCTAGTTTTTTTCTTAGGTTTTGATGAAAACTTAAACTTTATGTTTAAAAGAGCCAAAAGTGTCAATGTTCAAAAGGTATTTTTTAAACTGATGTGATTCTCCTTAGGCAAATCCTGTTGGTTTAGGGGACTTTATAATTTTGTAATGATGGGGGATTAACAACAGTGTGTGGTGAACTGAGAGAAATCACCAGTGTAATGGATCAAGCCTTCCAAAAAATACAAGATTTTAAAAGGATTATTTGGAGGGCACTAAAAAAGGCAGGTTGTCTCCTAGATTTGGTTTCTCAAAAGTTCGTGTTTTTTTAACCTTTGTTCCAAAACTATGAGGGTTTGAAATGTTTTTTAGGAAAGTGTTCTAGACTTAAAGCTGCAACACCAGAAACAATACAGGCACTACCTAAGGTTGTGGTAAGATGCAACAGGCTGATGAAAAGCAAGACAAGTATGCTGTGTAATGACAGGAAGAGCCCTGTGATAGAGCAGGGTCTCAGGAGTGGCGATGGACCTCCATCTCTTTTTTACTCTACACAAGAAGTAGGTGGAGGAAGCAGGGTGTTCTCCTTATTCGAGTTTCTTTCTCAGTTCCCCTCGTGATTTACTGTTTGGAAGCGGAAGCCTGGCTGATAGCGGGACAGTCTTTGATTCTTTCTCTGCCTGGTGAAGGAGCACGGTACAGAAACTTTAAAGCTATAAATAAAGATCCCAGCACCAAAGCTGGGAGTGGCACGAGCATGTGATTCTGGTGTTGTTCCCAAGCCCATTGTCTTGGATGTTGTCATGCTTCCGCGGCCTGCCTTGCTTTCAAGGCTAAGGAACCCCACACGATGCTTCAAACATTCAGTGTGTGAACTTGTATGGGCTCAGGGTCTCTGCCCTGCTGAGACCTGACCTGAAAGTGCATGTGACTTTTCGCACCTGAGGGCAGGGAAATGGAATTGCAAAGTCTTCAAATGTTGCTGTTTACCTAGACGTCCAAATAAGAATATGAGACTACGGTTTAAGCCCTTGGGTGTATTTACAACAGCTCTTCCCAGCTTTAAGCATTGTGCTGCCAACAATTGGCTGCACCCAAGACACTCCCTTTGATAGCATAGTGGGAACTGTGCTGCTTGTGTTCAGATCAACAGCAAACTCTTGTTGACCTACCTGGGTGTAGGGCTGGCGGCTGAGGGAGGATCCCTGCCTTCTCTACAGACTTGGAAAGCATTCTGACAGTGGGCTCATCTGGTTGCAAATAGTAAGGCATCTGCAAAACTGTAGTCTTTTCTTGAAGCAGCATTTAGCTTTGTGAGGTGTGTGTTGGTCTGCAAGCGGGTAAGGTGTGTGTCATGGTGACTTTTTGAGTGCTTCTGGGTAGGTTCAGCTGGGTCTGCTGGAATTCTGACAGCGCTCTAGACAGGTTAGAATGATGTTCTTGTGACAAAAATGCTGCTCTTATGCTAAGGATAGGGAACAAAAGCCCAAAGAAATGAAGATTGAAAAGATGAATTATAGGATGAATTTGAAACACAGAGACTCATTTTCTTCACAGGTTTTGTCACTACTTGTATTAATATGTCCACCCTATCTCGCTTTCTGTGTGCCACACTCAGACAATTCGCTTGGCTCTGAGGCTCGCTGTGTCTTGTCCCATCCCATGGGAATGCTTGGAGGAGGTGGTTGTGCCATTAGAAGGAAGTCATTTGTCATTGGATGATACTACAGGACCTGCCTGACTTGAAAGGTTGGACACACTGGTATAGTACTTGCTATTTCCGAAACAACTGCCCCTGCTGACTTCATTTGAAGATGCAAGTGATTTTAGTACTTCTGTGATCAGACTTCAGTGTCTAAGTCAAGCACCTAGAAAATGAGGAACACTGATTACCTGTAAAAAGTTTGGATTAAGTGATGTAGCTAGCCTCACACAGGAGCTCTAGCGCAGAAGAGGAGACCTTACAGCACACTTGGTCCGGATTAAGGATCTGATGCTGTCTCTTCCAGCAGTTACCTGCTTGTTTGTTACAATCCTCCCAGCTTTTGCCAGTAAATTAATGGAGGCCCTGTAGGAAGCAGTCTCCTTAATGTGCAGTTCTTCTCTGGAGCAGCCCCATCCTAACAATTCAGCTTGAAACAGGTGCCCAGGAGTAGCAACTTTCACACAGAGGAAAAAAACGTCTCTAAAGTTACAAACTGAAAATAGTCTCCTCTTAATAAGAAGTTCCCATCAATGGTTTAGTGGTGCTAGAAAAATAATCAGCCCCATTCCTAAAATGAAGACAAACTCGTGGTAAGAGCAAAAGTCTCAGAATGGGGTTCTCTATGTTACCTTCGAGTGTAACTTCAGAGAAGAGCAGTGTGACTGCTTATGTCAAAGGCTGGAGGGAGAGGGAAGAGCTGAAATAAAGTGACCAATTCCTATTTAGTATTGCATGTAACCCTTAATTTATTTCCACTTTGCAAACAAATCTCCAAATCCTGATTCTGCTCACTTGGATAGCAAAAACAGATTTTCATTCTCCACTGGCATGCAGTAGTGTGATTTTTCTGGTTGCATGAAACACCCATGTGAAGCATTAGAACAGTAAACGCCACAGGTCAGTCTCCTGATCTGCCAATAGTTTCACTAAGCTGTGCCTTTAAGAAGAGCAGCTTTAAAACCTTGAAACAAGTCTTACCTAAACTTGAAAGAGGAAGAGACAGGGCCAGATTTAATCAAAGTATGTATGACTCATCTTTCAAACTTTATCAATGTTTTGTGTGACTAAGTCACATAAGCAGCATCTCTATCTGAAAGAAACGGTCTCCCTGAAAATGGAGCTATTGATTTCCTCTCTAGAACATGCTCTGCTTAAGAACAGCACAAGTTGAAACAAAACTGTTGAGCAAGAAGGTAAATCTGAAAACTGGAGTACCGAGCTATAAACTCTTGACACCTTTTATCACAATAACCTATATAAAAAGTCTACCCCCACTAACTTTCATCCAATATGACCTGGAACTGTCAGGCACCACTGCATCTCAGGCATTAATTGTGTCTTTGATGTTACTGAAATTGAAGAATTCTCTTCCTCCTCACGCTTTTTAGAACAGAAATACTTCTGAAATCACTGATGATCTCTCCCCATGATATGAGGTATACACATGTTTCCTTACTTGTCATAAAATACTGTAAAATCATGAAATAGTCAAGCAGCACCGCAAATAAGGACGCTGTTGCCTCAAACTCTCAGGAACCTCCTGGTTTTCCGAGGATTCCTGCAGTGTTTCTCAGAGTGTGATTCATGTCTTTAACTGAACAGGTCAGAGATTCCAGTAGAGAAGCCTGATCACATGCAGTGCATGCCCAAACCTGTTACAGTTCTTTAACCAGGGGCCAAAACCAACCACAAGTGTTTCTGTTTCGTCACCTGACCCCTTAACAGAAAAAACAGCTATTGCATTTTATTATGTTTGTTGTTAAGTTCTTCTAATAGCTATGCAAAGTGCCTCTTTTTCCATGTGTATATCAAAGCCATATCAACATGAAAAAAAAAATTTAAAAATCAGTTCTGACTCCTTTTAACTCCTGCATGTGCTTCTGTGCCAGGACTGCTATAAGGGCCTGAACTAGACTCTTGTGTACAAAGTGTGTCATCAACAGAATACTTTGCCAGGTTATCACTGGCCATTTCTAGAAAGGAAAGCTCCTATTGATTTTGAGTTTTAATTTTTTTTACTTTGATTTGAATGGAAATGCATCAAAGATGCATTAGAGAACCGACACAATGGAAATAAAATGAGTGGTACATACATAAAAGTAACATCTCATTAACAGAGACCACCCAAAACGTAGTCTTGCCCTGAAATCTGTAGAAGAAATAGACATACTATGCTTTTATGATCTACCTTATAAGGCATTTGACAATTTGAACAATCTCCAAAACTTCCAAATTTGGTAATATTCACATTAGGCATTTGTTAAGTAAGTCCTTCTGGATTGTGAACAGCAGCTCTGGAATCTCCAGACTTGCTGAAGTAGATCTGAAAAAACCTAGGCAGCATGTCAGACTTCCTACATCTAAACTTGTTTAACAGAGACCGGAGGGGAAAAATAGAGAGGGAAATTCTGAGTAAGTGGAGTCAGTATTTATCAGTGTCCGTCTTGGCCACACAAGAAAGGAGACAAACTTGACACAGAACAAACAAAAAAAAACCCCAGTGGATTTCCACCTAATCCATGGCGTTAAACGCTAACCTGCATAGACACCTGGGCACAGTACTCTGCCTGTCACTGCATGAAGGTTTTCCATGGAAGAAGTAAATGTCAAAGAATCATAGTACAAGCAGCAGGTCATAGAGCTAAGGAAATTACTGTTAAAGTAGGAGCTTTCTAAACATTAAGTAGATCAGCACAGAGAAGAAACAGTAAGTTTAGGGGTATCAGTAAAGGCGTACTGGCACTCAAATCACCTAATGAAGAGCTCATCACCTGGTAGGAGGCTACTTCAGTAATATGATGTAAAGCCTGAAGAGCTTGAGCAGGACTTGAAAATTTAGTGTTCTCTGGCACTTGGAGTGTATGGTGTATCAGGAGGACAGTAATAACAGAAAATATCTGGGGTTTTTTCTTCATTATATGTGGAATGTCTGACCCGCTAAACAACAGGGTGAGCCTGAATAAAAGGTCTTTGGTTTATGGACTGTGCGCCCTTTTTTTTTTTCCTGGAGATCTATAAATGCCTTTTTCTTTTCAGAGAAAAAGTGTGCTGTGATGAGAAATCTTTTGCAAGGCCATTCTGTTTCTGAAGAACTCATGTACTTTGTGATTCTGTGGGAAGGAGTGTGTTTACGCTCCTGAGGGATTTAGGACTATGCGCTGTGGAGAGAACACTGAATTGTGAGCCTGGCTTCTTGGAGACAACATCTGTACCCTGTGAGGGGTTTTAGGCTGTGTCTCAACAGAATTCACCAGAAATGAAGAACAGATGACAAGCACAGCCAACTTGTGTCCAAGGAAAGCCTCTGCGCAGAAAATGAGCAGAGCAGTTGAACTAAGTGAGCCTAGAGGATATTTAGTGATAGCAGGGGCAATGTGAAGCAGACTGAGGTGATAGTCTGCTTGTCAGGGCAAACAGACTCTGAGAGTCTGGAAAATACTCTGTTAGGAGTTGTCTGTAGGATCACAGGCAGGGGTCTTGTTTCCAGCTATATGGACAGGCTTTTGAGAAATGCTAGAGATAAACTGGCTCTTGTGGTAAAATGAGTCACAGTGACACGGGGAGGTTATGGCATCAAATTTAGACTCTGATGTAGAAAACCAGAAAGGAGAACTTCCGTACGTCATTTTCTGAAGTGTGCCTGGTACTGTATGTAGTGCTAATCAGATTTGCAGAGCTAGCTTCCATATCCAGCTGAGAAAATGACATCAGAAGGAAAGTTTGAAAGGCTTTGGGAAGTGGTCATGTGAAAATACAGTGTTAGAGAAAGTGCATGCTCTACAATGCGTAAGGATCCTTGTCCTCCCATTGCTCCAACAGAGAACCTGCCCAAGTTCTTCCTTCCCACAGAAACAAGAATGCCAGAAGCTGGCAGATTTTGATCCTTCAGTTGGTGTGGGGTCAAGACACTATGGGGTGTGATCCATCATCCACAAATTGGGCAGCAAATTACAGTTGTGCCATTGTGCTTCTTTATAAAGCTTATACTCCTAAAGCCTTACTTTAAGAAGATGGAGGCAACAGTTATTCCTTTAAAACTCTTACAACTAAATTCACCTCTTTTCACAGATTTGTAAAAAATCAGTGCATTTTTTTTTCAAAGGGACTTAATACTGTTAAGAGACCTAAAATTACTCTGTAACTTTAGTTACTTTTTACAGAACTTGAAATGCCATAGGCTTGTGAGAACTGCAGTTTGCTGATTTGACTCATGTAATTTGTTGTATAGCTTCTACAGTTTCTACAGGGTTCATTACAATTTGATGCAAACCATTTAATTTCTGCCAGTATGGATACACCATTGTTGTTTTATTTATGGCAAGGGCAGGTTATTTTTATTTTCTGCGTTTCTTTTTCTTGTGTTTTAATATAAAACTAGTTTTAACAGCAAAATGGTCCCAAAAACGCAGCCCTCAAGATTAGTTCCAATTCAATGGTGTCTTCATAACAGACACTGATACCAAGCCTAACTAACACTTAAAAAGCATCTTCAAATATTTAGTCAGGAGCATAGTGTATATGTGTGGGAGAAAGGGAACCAGTTCAGTGGTGTAGGATTAGAGGGTCATGTAGCTGGGCTGCAGCTTTCAGCCTTAATGTGCCTTGACATCATACTCTGTTTGGCAGGGGAGGACCAACTCAAAAGGTGATTGTGAGGTTCTATCTAATAATGTTAGTATTTGGGGGGGGGGGTTATTTATTGTAGAGTTGAGGAACATAAAGCAGAAAAAAAAGAAAAGGGAGCTATGGACAAATCGACACTGCCTCCAGCCCAAATTCTAATACATTTCACTGAAAAAGGTATGGGAATGCATAGAGGTAGAGCAAGGGAAATAGAACAAATGATTGCTCATTTAGTCAACAGTGACTTGGAGTAGGAGCAATAAAAAAGATGGTATCATATAGATAAAGATAGTTATGGTGTATTTGGATAGGGTACAAGTGTTGGTACATGAAATAAAGATATTCATACTACCCAAACACTGACATCCTTGTGGCTGTCCCTGATATCACAACCATAATGTTCTTCATAGAACTACATGTAAAAAAATGCACCTTAACTGTATTAAACTCATTAAGTAAATGATAAAGCATTTAATGTAAGTTTAGTTGGGTCTTACTAGCTCTAGTCTTGTGGCAACCAGGCTAAACCTGGGTAACTCAGCAGGGAATCAACCTACCATTTCTACTGTCCTTACCACTAATCTTGGCTTTTCACTGTCTTCATCCTGAATGTGGAATCACAATCCATAAAAGTGACTTTAAAGGTTTTAAGTGATTTTCTGGGTAAAAAATGCCTATTTTAGCCCTTGCTACTTGGCAAATATTAAAAAAAAAATAGGAAGTCGGATGATTTAAAGGGAAACTGTACAGTATTGCTTTTAGACATCAAAATAAGCTTGTATAACTATTGAAAATCCAACCATAAGTTATGTCCTGAGAAGATTACAACAAATCTCCTTTACTTCACTCCAACATGCCCTGAAAAGCATTAATTTTACCCTCTTAGACCAGGAACCTGATCTAATTTTGGGAGGGAAGAGGAATCTTTGGAAATGAGCACATTTTGCATCCTAGAATTTTGACAACCAGAGGGGGAATGCTTTTTTTTGGTCTTGATTCTGGCTGTCCTCCCACGACCTGTTTCACAAAAAAAAGGAAGAAAGATTTTTTTTTAGCAGGCAGAAGTGTTTGCAAGAGGGAACCAGGAAAATAAATGACTATATAGCTACTGCCACCTACAGTCTTACTGAAAAATGGCTTCGGGAGAAATAGCAGCGTAGCGATGATTGGGTCTTAAATGTCCACCCAGAGGACGCCACAACATAACGCAAAAGATTTAAAGTAGATTTAGGATTCACCTATTATCCTGAAATGTCTTTCTGAAGGAGTTCCTGATCAGGTCCCCTTTGCCTAGCCTTCTTTATGTGATAGTTGACTTTTCTTGCAAATACTGAACATAGAATAATAGAATAGTTTGGGTTGGAAGGGGCCTTTAAACGTCATCTAGTCCAAACCTCCTGCAATAAATGGGGACATCTTCAACTAGATCAGGTTGCCCAAAGCCCCATACAGCCTGGACTGGAATGCTTCCAGGGATGGGGCATCCACAACTTCTCTGGGTATCCTGTTCAGGGTCTCACCACACCCACATTAAGGATTTTCTTCCTAATATCCGATCCAAACCTACCCTCTGCCAGTTTAAAGCCATTCCCCCCACATTTTATGGTGAGTGAACCACTTTAATAGACACCAGGTGTAAAGAGGAATGAGTTACTGCTGATACCAGGGAGATGACTGCTGTTTTACAGGTGAGCAGATGTGCCAAACCAGTACAAGGGATCATGGTCAGCTCTGCAGTAGCTGTCCCTGATCTTCCTGACACTGGGGGAGCAAAAAGTTGAAGTAAGAGATGAACCAGAAGTAGTCCTAATAGATCATGAAAAAGAACTTACACAGAATGGGAATTTAAAGCTGTACTCTTTGTTCATGTGCCCTGTTACTGCCAGTAAAAGACAGGGTTTTTTCTTCTCCCCCTGCTCCATTATTTTCCAGAGGATGACAGCTCAATTTCAAAGGATTTACTCTAAAAAAATGGGCAGAAAATAGCATACTTTTTGGAAAACTCACTGTTATGGAGAAGAAAATAGTGAAAACCACTCAGACCAGCTGCATTATCTCTTTCCCCCCTCACCCTCATCTTTAACCAGTCAAAGTGGTACAGATGTGTTCAGTGGTGGTGTTTGTATCATCCTGTACTGGACGTAACACATGCTCTTGGACCTAAGTTTCATTGGTAATCTCATACCAAATGTAACTTCTTGCAAAGCCTTTTTATTGCATATGTATTTCACAGTCTGAGAGGTTTTTTTCAGTCTTTAGGCTACAGTAGTAGGATGCTTAATTCCATTTAATAGCAACATATAAAAAGTACAGGCTAGTTTTCTGTGCATTATAGGAGTTCCAGCTTCAGCTTTTTAAAAAGTTTATTGTCACACTATAGCTTTCTTTTCAGTGTCTTAAAGATAGTAATCAATCAAATCTGACTCACATGGGCCTAATTGGTCTTTTAGGCTTGAATTTGTCACTAGGTTTGGACAATGATTACTTGTCTTTGCAAAATGAAGAAGGCCTTACATATAATCTGAGCATACAAGTTGGAAATCAAAAGTAAGTCAACGTTGGCAGCAGCTGCTGTGGCCATCATCTAGGAACACATGCTCTAGGTTTGTGACTGACTGAAGATGGAAGAAATTAAAGCAGTGAGCAATACTGGTAGTGATAGGTGAGGTGTCTGTGGCAGTGAAATGTCTTGTGGCTCTGGATTTGTTAGGAAGTTAGAAACTTAGAAAGTGTCGTGTTAGTTTTGGAGTGCTGCAGGAATGGATTCAACCCATGCCTATATCCTCCTTTTATGGCAATGAAATCATCGTTGTGGTTATGCAGAGAAACACAAGGATGATTCTGTGAGGCTAATGTGCTACAGAAGGATTTGGATTGTTCAGCTCCTAACTCTGGGACAGTCTGTGTGACCGGGAATATGCAGCCCAAGGCCAATAAAAGGGCTTTGACACAGCTACTGTTAGAGTTTATGAATTTCATTGCAGATTTGTTCCTTAATCTGTCTGTGTCCAATTACTTAATCTAACATAAAGTCGCTGTTTCTCTCCCATGTTGCAGAATTGCCTTTTTTAATTGTGTAAGCTTTTTATTTAGGACTGTTTGTCACATATGTGAAGAGACCAGTAGTAGCCCCATCTGAATGGACAGTAAGACAACGCAGAACAATCTGTAGGAGTAGTGATAGTAACCACACCCAGACACCGAAGAGAGTTAAGAGCTCTCTGTTCTCTGCTTGAAACATATTTATTTCACTGACAAGGAGTGAAGGGGGAACTAGACTGACATGCTTTTCTTGGAAAGGAAGGCATTACTGTTAAAAACCTGTTACAGCTTTTGATGGTGTCTTAGGTGTCTAAGTTCTCTTGTGTTTCTATCAATTGACAAATGATTTCTAGAAGACAATGAAGCCAGGAATGCTTTTTGAATTCTTATGATGCCAAATGAATGAAAAATAATTTCAGGAGGCTGGATTTTGGTGTTTCATGCTGTGCATAAGTCAGTGAGGACGTTCTGTTGCATCAGTTTTATCTAAAAAAGTCTTACTCTTGCCATAGTACTTTGTTTCTTCTGCTGAGTGAAAAGTTGAATAGATCTCGCAGAAAGCTAAATCTCAGTTAAGTATTTTTTTTTTAAAACATCTATTTAAGCCCTGTTTATTTTTATCAGTGTCTTCAGTGATGGAAAGCTTCTGTGATTGGTAGCAAGGCAGAGCCTGACTTGTTCCTGTAGCACTCTGTCAGACCCTGCCTCACCGAGACCTGCATATGGCAATGCCACATTGTTTCCTTTCCTCTGCAGGTCATTACTGTGTCCTTTGAGTGGCAGTAGTTCCTGCCAAAATTGACAAATACAGTCTAATTTAATGACTTCATCTTTTGACATTTGAGAAGAATCTAATGGAGTCAGGCTTTTAATACCACTGCATTTTATATTCTTCATTAGACATACACTGTAAATAGATGCAAACTGCAAAACACGTTTGCGCGTTGATTGGTTGAATTCTGATTTCATGTGTCTGTGAATTTAAGGCTTTTTTTTCTGTGCTTTTTATGATACCAGAAAGAGGCACTAAAGGGAAAAAAGTTCAATGTTTGAATGTGATATGTTTGTGTTTGGGTTCAGAATGCAGCCTTGCCATAAACCTGTGTGTGAGAGACAGTGCGTGGTGAATTTTGCTGGGTGAGTTCTGAACCTGACCTGCTGTTCCATGGGAACATGGTGTGCTGTGCCTGCTATGGATCCCGAAGGAAGGAAGGAAGGAAGGGATCTCTGTTTCAGGTAGTACTGTTAGACACCTGGAAATGGCACCTGCCATGCCTTCCCTGTTACTGACACAGAAAATATTTTGTGCTCAGAGTCCATTGTCTTTACTTTGAATGTATTATAATTTTAATGAAGAAAAGGAGGCTCGGGAGAGACCTTATCACTCTCTACAACTCCCTGACAGGAGGGTGTAGCCAGGTGTGCGTCAGCCTCTTCTCCCAGGCAACCAGTGACAGGATGAGAGGAAATGGCCTCGCACTGTGCCAGAGGAGGTTCAGCTTGGACATTAGGAAGAAATGTTTTCACTGAAAGGGTGGCTAGGCATTGGAACAGACTGCCTAGGGAGGTGGTGGAATCACTGTCCCTGGAGGTGTGCTAGAAACCACTAGACAGGGCACTTTGTGCTGTGGTCTGGTTGACAAGGTGGTGATTGGTCAAAGGTTGGACTCCATGATTGTGAAGGTTTTTCCCAACCTTAATGATTCTATGATTCTGTGATAAGAGGTTACAGGCTAGTAACCTTTTACAGAAGACTATGCATTAATGCCATTCACAGATCTGCATCATAAAGAGGATTCTACTAAAAAGGTATTTTACTCCTTCAGCCCAGCTGAGTTACTTAGGGAAGAAAGTATGAGGTATTTCCCCTTTTTTTAGTTTGCTTCAAAACCTGAATTTATTATACACCAGTGTAGCTGTTGTAGCTTCACCATGATTAGTCACATGGACTTAGATCAACTGCAGAAGTCATCAAGAGTCTTCTCTCAGTGGCAAAGTTTTATGCAGACAACTGGGCTAATGTCTGATTCTTGATGACTGTTGTCATGCACCAGTTGGCTAGAATGCTTAAACCAGTGCAGGGCTGTAGGCTTACATTGAGAGGTTCCTGGATTTTCTTCATGTTCAGTTTTAGCAGATAGATAACAGAATATAATTACTATAAGTTTGATACAACAGGAACTTTGTACTTTTTCAAGAAACTGCAGAAATGTTGGACTAAATTTTACCATACATAAGAGTCTTCCAGAAGGGACTTTGCATTCATTTAGGAGACTCATGGTAGTCCACAGGCTTTTCTTTCTGAGAAATTTTCTTGTATGTTCAGAAAACATGTGACACATAAACCAAATCTTTCCATCTTGGGAGGGTGATTTAAAATGAAAAGGTCAAACATACGACAAAAGTAGAGATTCACAGCAGGACTTCAGTGCGTATCTCATTTATTTTATTTCCTGGGTGGGTGAAAAGCAAACACTTGTGGCATTTACTCACCATCTGCAAGCTTTCACAGTAGTCAGTATTACCTGCAAACACTTCAGTAACACCACAGTTCCAAGCTGAATACTGGGAAGTGAGCAAGTAGTGGTACTAAGTTGTTGGTGGTGTTCTCTCCTTACAAAGGAATGTTAGCACGGTGCTTGGGAACAGGGGTCCTCTCTGAACTGCAGTCACCTGAATGCCTCCTAACTGAATGGCTGCAGGTGATCGTATTTCCTAGAACTGTGTGTCTAATGGATAAAAAAAGACGTATTGTAAGTGTTCCTCTGGTTGGACTTTTTGGAAGTTAGAGTTTGACACAAATAAAGTAAACCAAAATTGGTGCTGATTTATTTTCACAGGCCGTTTGTAAACTGCAGTAGCTCACGTTGCTGTTTTGTGAGCAGCTCAGCACTCTGCATAAGGGTAGCATGTTCGGGAGCAAGATAAAGAGCTGGGGCAGGGGGCCGCTGCCTTTATCTCATCGTGCCTCCCTATCAGCCAGAGCTCTCTGTGCCTGCTCACGATTGCTGCTGGTGGCTCTAAACACTGAGACCAGAATCTGGAGTCTCTATGGGATGACTCAGGCAAGAGTGTGCTGGTGTTAGGGGGTATTTTTATGTTGCAATGTGATTTTTGGGGTCGGAGCTGGCCTTGCTCTGTCCAGCTTTTAGCACAATGGGGTTGTAGTCTGGGGTTTACATTTTGCTATCAGAGGACAGCTTTGAGCAACCTGGTCTAGTTGAAGGTGTCCCTGCCCATGGCAGAGGGGTTGAAATTAGATGAGCTTTAAGGGACCCTCCCACACCATTCCATGATTCTACGATGAATTTCTTATTGTTGGTAAAAAGAAAAAAATGTGGGCATGCTGCCATGAGATGAGGAAGGTAAAGCACTTTCAGTCAGTAAAACAGTGGTAAGACAAAAAAAAAGCCTAAGAATAGTCTTAGGAGAAATGATAGTTATCCAAAGTATTTCCTGTCTCCTAAGTATTTTCCTTATTTCCAGCAAGTATGAAGAAGTGTCTTTCACCTGAAGTTTGCTAAAATCCCCAACGTGGTAAAAGCACTTGAGGATATTGCTAGGGTTGCTGTAAGGGTGTGGTAAACATGCTTTTGAGTGGTCTCTTCAACACCTAACATATCTTGGAACACATGGTGTTACCACAATTAAAACATTAATCTTCAACATTGTTTTTAAAGCATTACATCTAACTTTTAGGACAATCAAGATTTTTGATACCGAATCCTCAGTGTGAGTTAGTTACTTCAATAATACTTTCTCTGCAATATCTATTCAAGAATCCCAAGCAATAAACTCTGAACCACTGTAATGACCATCAAAGGTTGGTGGGGTTTTGTTGGTAATGACTGAATTATAAAATCTGAATATGTATCTAGATGGAGCATGTGTTCTGCAGATGTCTTTACTTAATTGGTTTGTAAAGTAGGAAGCTTGAAAAATTTTTAAAATTTGCTAACTTAAAGACTGGCTTAGCTGAAGTGAAGACCTTCTGTGCTTTGGGACAAAATAGTTTCTTGAAAACTGCCTTGTGAACAGAAACCAAACTATTTCACTTACAGAAAGAAGAAGAAATTAGATGTCTATGGCTGATTTGATTCAACTGCTTCATAGGAAGTAGAAAGTAACACTGCTGGTACAGAAAAAAAACAATGCAAGAATTCCCAGAGGGGTGAAAAAGGTGTGATGAATAAACAATAACAGAAATAGTATTGCTCATAGGAGAAATATTTTCAGGGTATATTACATAGACTTGGATTTCCTCCCAGTTGTTTGTAAACATCAGTGAAACTTCAGAAGTTGCTAAATAGAAGTTTACGTGTGTTTGTTATTAAGAGCAAGGTCTTATTGTCCAGTTTTCAATAGTTCTTAAAAAATGCATGTTTTGTTATGCTTCAATTACAAGCACATCAAAGCAATCTTTTAAATTAACTGATTGCATTTTTTTATTACTCATGTTGTGCATCCACTTCTAGTCTTTATTTTAAATTCAAGGTGATCAAGGTGAACAAAAGAGACCTTCTGCCAAGAAGTGTCTTCTCAGCTCGCATTTCAGAAAACCTTTGATTGCATGTCCTGTTGAAGGCTGCTGTTGGACAAGACAACTACTTCAGTCATCAAACAGACTCATGTTTGAACAGGTTGAACAGTTCTAGTGGAGGAAGCTGTTTTTCTGACATCTTCCTTGAGAAACCATTAGTTTCCCAAGCAGGCTTAAGTTAGTGCTGCTTGTACCTTTCAGAGCATTCAGAAAGAAAATGGGAATGAAGAAACACTGGTCATTCAAATATATGTCTAGGTAAAAATAATATAATACAGTAGCACAAAATCTTTCCCCATGACCTCATGTGTTCTTGTCTCTGCTAATTGATTGGATTGTGAGAGTTCACTGTTCTTGAGGGTCTTGTACTAAAACCATTTTTTATGTTTGCATGTCAGTCAACAAACTCTAAATACTTAGTGGATTCTCAATCTAAACTTCTGAACTATCTTTCCCGGCTGGGAAGACGCAACAAAATAGTCCAGTTATTCGAGAAAAAACTTTGCTGTTTACTGTTTCAGCTGTTAAAGGAGCCAGCTGTGCGCCTGACAGCACATTAGGTGGCTTTGTTACTGAATTTCCTGTTCACTTCCAAAACTAGGTCAGTTTCACGATGCATCTGAAATGTGAAGAGGTAAAAGGCTTGAGGGAGAGTATTGGTGGTAACAGAAAAAGAGAGATACAGGTCTCTCACTTCTGCTGCTACTTCACTGATGCTGCTTTCTAGGTTGATGTACATGCATCTTTTTCCTTCCCCAGGTTAAAGGCTGGAAAGATTTCTGGTCCTTTGTAGCAGGACTAGAGGAAAATCAGACATTGGGATCCAGTATTCTAAATCTAGGGCAATGGCTTTAGCAGGACAATTTAAGGCTCAATCTTTGAACTGGGGGAGATAGGTAATAAGGAAGCCAGGCCTCCAAGCTGTCTAGTAGTGGTGACCCTCTTCAGTGAAGCAGTGAAATTGTTTGGAAAACCTCTTATCAGTAATTGCAGCTGTTTCGTTGACTGCACAAAAGAACTGGTTCGTTCTGTCTGTCCTCTTGAGTCTTTACTGGTACTTAGCAGTTGATCTGATAATATTTACTTTTAAGTAGCCATTCTGTAGTTAAGGGCAATATTGCTTGCAATATCTAGATATTGGGAAGAGGGAAAACAATAAGGTTTTATTGCGTTTGCAGACAAGTCCATTGAGACCCTATGATATAAACTCAGGAGCACAGTCTGACCCTTCAGTGTAGGAAGACAGCGCTGAGGTATGAAGCGTATGTATTTCTCTCTCTTGCTGTTAATAGAGAAAAAAGATCTGAAACCCAACTTGGTCATTTGGTCCCTGCTGCCCACTTTCCTGTGTGTTTTGTAGTTAGTTGCCTACTTTGTCAACAGCATGACATACAGATAAGTACTGTTCTGTATGTCTATATAATGTATAATTCTAGCTAATTGTCATAATCACTTACAAAAAAGCCTGAAAACACCCTCACCCCTTCAGAATGGTACTGCTCTGCAGCTAAATTTCCACCAAGGTTTAATTTGAGTGCAGTTCTGTAGTGACAGAATGGCTGTTACAGCATAAGAAAGAACTGCTCAATTCTTATATAAGCCTGCAATGCTATATACCACAGTAGGTATCTCTACTTGAAAATCCAGAAGGCAAATCTCAGGTTCATTTACTTTAACCCAGAAGGAATGCTTTCTAAACTTAGGCATTCATAAAATGTGTCTGAAAGTTGTTATATTTATGCAACTTTTAAAGTGTCTCTGAAATACTGAGACATAATTGTGTCATAGGTGAGGCAGTCGTGGCTTGGAGTCCACATGTACAAGTCCTGGCATATCTTTACTGGCTTCTGGAATGAGGAGCATTGCTTAAGGACACCTGGGAAATTGTAGACTGAGTCAGCTTGGGTTGTCAGTTTGGTCTCAGTGCCCTCAGTAGGAGCTGGAGGACTGAAATAGCAGCAGAAGAGAGGAGCTGATGATGGTATGAGTTAGAAACACTGTTTAAGTTGGAAAAGGATGCAGAAGAGGTGCCAGGAGAAGGAGATGGGCTGAAAAAAAAAGGTGCTGGGGAACTAGATTCGAGGAACCACATCACACTGCCTGATTTCTCAAGTAAATCCTCACAACAGAACTAAAAAGCCTGATTTATAATGTGGAAATAATTTTCTTCTCCCCCAGAGTTGCTGTTTGTGCAGAGAAGGCCACAACAGGGGCAGCCAAGTTTTCAGTTGTGCAAATAAATAGAAAAGTTTGAAATTGTCCTTTTAACAGCATGTTTCTTTTAAAACATCCAGCACAGTCAGATTATATCACTAAAACAAATATACAGTCAGGCATAAAGCCAGAGGATCAGTTACAGTTCTGGTTTATCAAGAACAACAGTTCTTGTTTCGGAGCAGAGGGAACCGAAATACTCTAGCACTTGGAGTCATGGTAATTAATGGCTCCTTAATAAGTACTTGGTGAAAGGCTGATGTACTGGGTGTTCCCTGTAGGTGACTGAAAGACACATTGTTGGTGTGGCAGAAACTCGGTTCTGGGTTTGTAGCTGAATTCTTTCATTAGGTCCTTGGTTCCTTAGCAAATATGGTTGCCTTTGTGCCTCTGCTTTAATGCTAGTACTCGCGTGCGTTCTTAACAGTATCTGATGTGGGGATAAAATGGCAATGCAAAGGCCTCATCTACCCTGCCAGTCCTTTTAGAAGCACATATTTCTTCACTAACACACTGGCGTGAGTAGTTCTTTGCATGGTGTACATGTGCTTTTAAGAGTCCGGGTTGGGATGAACTTCTCAAAAGGACTCCTGTAGACTGCACTAGAAATAAACTAATGCTCCGCTCACATCTGAAGGCTTTCAGATCCTGGATTCTAATGTCACTTTGTAGTATGGTTACTCTCTAATTAAGGATAGCTTCTGTGGGTTAGAAAGTGTGCTGTCTAACCCCAATGTAAATGAGATGTATTAGCTCTTTGCCCAGCAAGTCTTGTGTAACTGTTTTCAGTGTATTTAAAAAAACAGAAAAAAAACCCCTAGTATTTGGTATATCTATACTGTAAAAAAAGAACAACTTTGCCAGAATGTACTTTATCTTTTCATTGTAACAATAGACTTCATTAACTTCCATAACAAGCTTGAAAATACATCAAATATGCATTGATAAAAGGCCTCCATGATTCTTGTAAGTTGTGACTTTAATTTGCATAGGTAAGGACAAATATTTCAAATCCTACCAATTTGTCTGTGTTTACTTACCCTGATTTCTTTTACAGTTCTGTCCTGTATGCAGTTCTATGCCTTTAAAGTAACTGAAGAATAACACACTCAGGTTGTACGAATCAACAAGTCCCATGTTTATACTGTCCTAAACCTCGTGTAGTTTCAACATTTGTGCAGAGTACGTGTAGAAGAAAAGTATCCGTCTTGATCTATATGAATTAGAAGGACAAAATCGTTCTGCTGTGATGAACATTAGAATTTTCAAGTAGCTGCAGACAATGTGGTTCCAACCTAAGAAGTATAAAATGCTTTTCCTGACAGCAACGTGCCATGTCATTACAATGCCCATTTTCTATAGAAAAACCCCGCCCAAAAAGACAAAAATGCACCTTGAGGCAGGATGACAGCATCATGGTATTTTTAAAGCAGATTTTTGAATAGGCTTTTATGGAGAATCAATCTCTGGTTTGGTAGGTTACATGCATAGGTCTCCTGGTAATGTAACTGTTTGGTGTGAGGTAAATAAGCAGGAATAGCATCAGTCCAGGGGAAGGTGGTGTGCTAAAAGTAGATAAAGTTGGCTGAGAAGACATGAAGTAATTTCTCATGACCTCTTTCCCTGATTATGGTAACCATGCTTTGAGCTTCACTGCTAATGTGTAATTAAGAACATTAATTTAGTAAGCTGAGGTACAAAAGCAATTTTAATTGACAGCAATCCTTTCTTTCTTAAGTTTAGTTGAGACTTTCTAATTGAAGACTGCTTTTGTGCTGATGTTTTGGAAATGTGTGATCAGGGAGAGGGAGGGAAAAGGGAAAACAACTTGCTCTTCTTCTCTGTGTGCTGCTTGCAGAGGAATTCTCGGCATTTAAACACAATGAATTGAAAGCAAGCTCTGTTTTGCAAGTGGAATGTCTTTAGCAGATTTAAGGGAGTCCTACCTGTTGGTATAGCACTAAAGCTGTAAGGTCACAGTTGTTAAACAGTGGAAGCAGAACAGCCCTTGCAATTCCAGAAGAAAGTGGAGCGTTGGTATCTGATGTTGGAGGATGGAGAGGCTAGACTTCGTTTGGAGGAAAACTGGGTATATTGCTTCAAGCCAGATCTGAAGCTGCAGCTAATCCTGACAGCATGATTTGAGCACCTCAGATAATTGAGTGTCATGAGCTGGAAGATGATGAAGAGCTAAGGTACATCCTCTAAATTTTCTGGTAAATATTTGTCTATGCTAATTTCAAATATTTTTTTCTTGTTGGTGTTCTGGTTTCTGAAAAATTGCCTGCAACTGCTGGCAGCCAGCATAGTTTAGAGCAGTCTTTGGCTGTTCAAGGACAGAAGGGATTTAACACCTTTGTATCCTCTATTTTCCATGCTTTCCATGAGCTTGGCTTTCTGACTTGCAGCCAAGCCTTCCTGTCTGATAACTGCCTGCTTGCTGGGAATGCTGCCAAATGCCAGCACCTGTCAGAGCAGGACACACTGCAGGGACACAACCCCGCTGTTGATCCACGGAGTGTTGGGATTCAGGGGTGGGGGCAGGCCAAGAGGACAGCTGTGAATCTCCTCCTCTTGGCAGGAGCTGAGCCATGGATTCTCTGATGCTGTGGGTAACAGGGCTAAAAAGTAATGCCTTAAAGAAGCAAGTCAGTGCTTTAATCATACAGATGAAAATAAAAATGCAATATAGTCATGAGCCTTTACTACATGAAAGGAACTTGATTTTGTACAATTTTATAGGGAGCAGGTATTTCTTTAAGAGGACACTACACTGGCTTTCTCAGATTGACCCTCAGTTCCCTGCTTGGCAGCACACTTGATTTTCCCATCTCCTGTTGAGATTTGTCTCTGAGGTTCCTCTCCATCCCTTTGTCTTCTAACAGCCCTCTGTGACTGCTCTCTTATCCAGATCCATGCCTGCTTGCTGTGTCTGTGCATCTGTAAGAAATGATGGAATTGATTTAGGCCTTACGCAGCAGCTCTGTTCCTTTGTTATCTAAGCAATTTTATTTCTCCTCACAGACTTCAGAGGAGAGAGGGAGTGCCCGATCCTTGTCCAGTCCTTTCCCTGTGAGATAAACTTCAAAATTGTGGCTCTTCATAAGATAGGAAGAGTTTGTCTTTGGTTTTAGTAATGCAAAGCCTTAGTTCTGTTCAGTGAACAACACAGTAGTACTTAGTCATATTAAATTAAAACGATGTGAATCCTGAAGTTTCATTTTGAGAATGTGAAATGGCTTTAAAACCAGAGCAATTGTTCATTTTTAAGAGTTAGGATGAATAACTATTTGTAGTAGCTTTCTGATGGAAGTTTGTTTTGGATAAATCATTTGAGAGTGTTCCAGCTGTTTAACACAATCTTTCTTGAGTGTTGACAGTTGTTTTCACATACTGGAGTATGGGAATGACTTCACAAGAAACATTAAGTTATTTATTCCTTGAATCTTGTGGCAGGAGATGAAGATATTTCTCCTTCAATTTAGCATTATGTTCACCCCCTATCTGCTTCCAGTTTGTGTAATAGGACCTTATCCTTGCCAGGTATTTCATAAATCAAATCCTATTGCTTCAATAAAAAGACCGAAAGGGAACTTGTGTATACGTACAGCCTTTGTCAGGCAACACTGAGTCACTGTTTAATGTGGGTAATGTTTGGGCAGGTGTCAGTCATTGCATTTTTCCATTATTTTGAAAAAATAAAAACAGTGAAGCAACTCTCAGTTTAGATTCCGCTTGCCAGAAAACTCCATAACAAAGTATGGGGAAGGAGCTGGAGACAAGTGACCCAGGAGTAGTTGCCCTGGAATGGCCTCTTTAGTGTTCTGTCCTTTGGCTTCTGTCAAAGGGGCTGGCGTAAGGCTCTAAGAACCACCTATTGCTCCAACTGCATCTTCCTCCGCCCCTTGTACTCCCAGCACAAGGAGGTTTTGTTCAAATTTCAAACGCTCTCATATTACCAAGTCGAGTGAAGGACAGAGAGGGGAGAGGTTTGCTTTATAAACAGTAAGAAAATAGCGTGTCTGAGAAGATGGAAGCATTGAGAAGTGTTTGAGTACATAGTCACAATATGTATTGGCTGACCCTGTGACAGAACCTCTTCTCCATACACAAAGGTATGTATGCTCATCACTAAATTAATTTTTTTGAATTATGTTGTGTGTTTAATAACTGAAAGATAAACCAAGCATTATTATTCATCACAATAAAAATTTTAAACATTTCAGTAAAAAAACCCTCTAGGATGCCATAAAATTCTCACAGGGTGCAGCACATGTGATGTTACGTGGCACTTTAAAGGTTTAGGCCTTGGAAATTCCTAAAATGTCACATTTCCTAAAACATTACTATGCAAAATCTGTGTGTGTCTTGTTGGGTTTTTAGTGCTGTAATATGGGATGCTTTAGGAATACTGTTCAAAGTACTGGGAAATTTACCAATACACAGAAATGAATTTGTTCCTAATAATGTTCTCATGACATCTGAGCAGAATAAGGTAGTACTTGATGCTGAGCTTACTAGGCCTGAGCTGTAATCACCTGCACTGGGCACTGCAGGAATAAATTGGCTGGTTCTGCTCTCTTAAACACTTTGGTTTCTGACAGCTTCTGATTTTATCAGTCTGTGTGAGATGGCTTCAGATTTCTCAAGCACTATGTAGGTGGTCAAGTCAGGACTTGGGATCGTTGTGTTTCTTACTGTCATATGTATGTTGGCAATGACAAAAGCATGAAATGATTAAAGTGCAGGAGCACATTTGATATCCGTTATTTAATATTGGGTTCTTTGCCAATGTAGTTACAGATTCAGCACTCCCTTCCTGGCCCCTCCCTCCCCCAATAGTCACTTGATGCTTTCCAAATACTCCCCTTCCTATTCCTTCTGTAAAATAAAAAGATCGTGTTTAAATGCTCTACTTCAGCTGGTCTTTGGAAGAAAACTTGTCTGACCTCCTGGCAGTTGCCACTTGACCTGATGACAGATATTTCACTGATGACGGCTATTTCAGTGACGTGGCAGCTTTGCCACACATAAAATCATTTGCCTGTCCTTTATCTCACAGGTGTTAGTGATTAATGCTTTTCTTACTAAAAAGATCTGCTAAAAGTTTGGATCATTTAGGGAGGATCATCTCTTTCCACAGTTAACTAATGTGTTGCTAGAAATAGAAGAGCTTCTCCCATGTTATTGTGAACTAATGTTTAACTTTGCTTCTTCACTCCCGAACAACACAATTACATCATTTCCTTAAATACTGTTATTTTCTGTGACCTGAGGTAGGTTTACTCAAAAAAAAAAAATCAGAAAGTGTTGGTAAAATGCTTAACATGCCTCTCAAATGTGGAGCGCGCACCTTCTGCTTCTCTTGTTTAGGCATTTAATCCTATACACAGCCCTGTCGTTGTTGAAGTGTTTGCAGAAGACCTGCTCTGTAGAGCAGCAGGGGGGGATGTGCATAAAGAGTTAAAGAAGTAGATTCCATGCACTTGTTTGCATTTAAGTCACTGAACTTCACTCTTTGTAAGTTTGCCAGTCAGGACAAAGTAATGTAGTATTTCCTTCACTCATGGGTTTTGGGAAGATGAGCTGTTAAATTCAATGTTCTTGAGATTCTCAGATTAATGTCACACTTGAGGTGCTTAGTGCTATTAAACTATTGCTTCCTTTCTCTTTAGAGAGGACTGAACTGTGATTATTTACAGGGATTAGATGATGAATCTTTCTTTCCTAAGGGATCATAGTTAACCACCAGCAACTATGCCAGGAATCTCAACAACTTGTGGTGTTGAGCAGTAGACTGATAATTGCTTACTTATGAAGTTTTCTCACTGGTTGTGGTGTGCTCCTCTACCCTGTGGTGGTCTGCACTCACCCCCAAAATGAACCATTTCTAGGGCAGTTGCTTAAGGCCATTTTTTCAATTGGTTCTCTTACAGTTATAAGCATTTGCAAAGTTTTTCAGTTCTGCTAAAAATAAGAATTACTTTTGAATAAGTTTATAATCTGTTCATGTTGGTATACTCTGACAGCTATACAAATGGATATAGAGAGGTCACGTCCTCACCTGTAGCAATTTATTGTCTATTTCTGCAGCGTAGCGCTTAGAAAAATGTTGTGTCCACAGACTAGCTTCACAAGCTCACAAAAAAGGGAATGAGCTGACCTGAACTCCTATGTTTCTTTTCTCCTTTTTAAACTTGCTTGAGGGAACTCCTTTTGTTGGCCAAGCAAATAGAGACTGAGAGACTCTTAATTTTTGACATAAATCGTGATTCTAATTCATCCACTGTTGTGCTTTGCCAGAAAGATTCTACTCTGATTTATACTAGAAGGGCACAAATGGACACAAATTGTACTTATTGTAGTGTATTTGCTCTTGAAAGACCTTTCAAAGCGTTAATTGACTATGTAAATCCTCTACAGCATTTGAGGGTTAGGATGTTTAGAATCCAGTGTGGGAATTGAGCTGTAAAGTAATTGAACATTTCTACAGCCAGCTTCCTTAAGTTAATGGTATTGAACTAGTTCTCTGATTTTTTTTGGTGATCTTTTTCATGGGACCTGCAGTTGAGAATCTGTAACTTTTTTAATCTGTAACTTATTCGGGGAGTATTCTTTGTCAAAGGTTTGTACTGTGTTGTATCCTTTAGGCAATTTAACACTTTCCACAGTTTTCCGCAACTGATAGTAAATACACGTTGGAAGGTTGTGGTGTTTTTTGTTTATTTGGAGTTTCTTCCTCACTTTTTAAATTACTTTTTGAGGTTTCAGTCACTCACTTCCGTGTTTGAGTTGTGGTAAACAAAGGTGGTAATTCTTTGGAGATTTTTTTAGTACTCTGACCTGAAGATACATTAAGGTATGTCTTCCAAAACCTTTTTTTAGCATATTTTTTTAGTCATAGAACATTTTTGTTTCTGTAAACTCACAACTCCTCTAATATCAGTGCTCTGCTACATTCATGACTTCAGCCTTGGCCTTCTGTACACATTGTGTATAAAGACTACTCAGCAGAACTGGCTGTACTCCTGCCTCAGCAAGTTTTAATCATGTTAGGCCTAATAGAGAGTGCAAGGTTTTAAAGCAAAAATAGTTGAATATGATAATCTGCTGTCACTTAGAAATGGTTTTCCTCAACAACTCCCACCCCCAAAAATACCTGCAAGCGTGCACACACACACACACACACACACACACACACACACACTCACTCTGTAAAATCCAACTCCGTCACTAAATAAAACTCTTAAAGTAGGCGTGCCATGACAATTGCAAATGGCACTATAAGTTCTTACATAAACAGCAAGTGCTCAAATCTGAAAATTGTCTAGCTAGATACACATTGAACACCTGCTTGTCTGGAATAGCTATTCCATTAACATTTTGTAACTTTGAGTACCAGTGAGAGAAGGTTCAAACTTTTATGCTGCATACTGCTCTTGCTATTGCAGACAAATCAGTTGAATAATACTGTGATGTCACCGTACATATACACAACTTTCCTTTACTGATAAGTGAGAATGCCAAGGGAATATGTGAATTTTGGATATCCTCTCATACCTTGCTCAACAGTATGAAGTATCTTGGAAAACAGGGCACTGTGGGTAGATGAAATAGCTGAAATATTCTACTTGCTTGGAAATTTGTTGGGACAGAAAGGAAAAACCAGTGAATGAGCACTGATGAACAGCTGCTTGCTGGAAGTATTGCTTCCTTCTGCAGGTGAGGAACCCTCACAGAGGAGCCTCTTGTCCCCATAAATTCTACTGAGCTCCAGAACATGCTGTTACATAAGTTGAATTTATGTATTGATTTACACATGTAACCAAAACAAGTCTCTGGTGCTTCAGCTCTAATTGCTGAAGGCAGACCTAGTGTCAGGATTACCCTTCTGGCAGGGCTTGTTTCACTCCATGATTTTTAGCACATAAGCATCATCTCAATTAAATTCTTGAAGCTGGATGCATCCATGACCTTTGTGAAAGTGTACAGAACATGGAAACAATAATAGCTCTCTGTTTCACTGAATAATGTATATTTTACATTAAAGGACAAGAATTCTGAGAATCCTTCACATACATAAGTTACTAATAGCTTTCAGATTCCTAAGGTAACTTCTAGAAAATTTGCAGATTCCAATTATGATAACAGTGAATATAATCTTTTTGTCTTTCTTTACTAGACCCTTCAGAACCTAGGATTCAAGTGCTGAGGGTAGCCTACAGGTGTCCTTGTACCTCTGGCTGCATATGTTAAAGATTTTCCTATAAATTGCTTAGTGGTAGAATATGCTAAACACCTCTCTTATTTGTGTTTGTTTATGCACAGTTGTATTTTGTGAAATGGTGCTCCATTGTGATGATGTTGCTGGTCTTGCAGCAGAATGATACTAAATATCCTGAAGTCAAGTTAGCTTTGATTATTTGCAGATACCTGCAGTTAGATAAAAAAATACACTCAGGATGGAGTTAAAACTGAGATGTTTTCTGTGTTCAAGTAATATCTCCAAAATGACTGAACTAATATTTAATTGAAAGCCATGTCTCAAATTTAAATACTTTGTTATTTGTGAGCTACTATTTGCATAGGTTAAAGCACCACAGTTTAGGCATATCCTGAATTTAAACTTGGCATGGTAACAGTACTCATTCAGGCTTGGAGTAGTGTCTGCTAATTAGAACTTTTAAAATGTCCGTGTTAATTGTGTAGAAGTGACTGAAGGGCCTGATGCTGTATGCTAACCATTGGATCCCAAAATAGGAAGGTTTGAGCTGCAATTGTGGTTTTCCTCTGAAGTAAAATATCTTGTACCTTGCTGCACCTTTTCTGCCCTCATTTTAGTGTTTGTTGAAAACTTAAGCTGGGTTCAATGCAGAGTTGCCAATCCCAGGAACTGGAATAGCGCCTATTTTGTAGATATGGTAAGCATTCTGACATGAACTCAGAGCTGTGTGTTCATGTTTTCAGCAAGAATTTGCTTATTCAATCTAGCAGCTGTAGTTCCGAGAAACAAAGGGAGGGACTGATGTATTGAAGGCCACTTGTCTAGAAAAGTGTCCAAAACAATTGTTTTCTGCCTGGATCCTGTAATGGGAGCTGGAAAGGCTGCTCTGGTCCCCCCCCCAGAAATTCTACTTAGTCTTTCATCCTACTGGATTATGAGGAAGAAGCGTAGAGAAGTCCTGCAGCTGGTTTGCTGCCTCACGGGGTCATCTTGATCCCTGCAGAATCCAGCCTGTGAAAGACAACGCCGGCCTGTTGTGTCTCAGACGTCCTGCTGACACCACTGCGCTTATCTAATCGAACTAATATTGACAAATGGCTGCTTCTCCTTTATTCTGGGGTAACCCTTGTTCTTTAGATGCATACAGTTCAGTGCAGATGCGTCAATAGAATCTGAGCTTGTAGCTTTCGGTCATGTACCGACCATCCCCTGGGATCCTCTGGTGGATTTAAAGGTCATCGGCAGGTAAGAGGTCACTACTAGGCATGTTCCTACAGCACGTGTATTGTTTCATCAGTGGTTTTGAGGCTTTCAAGTTGTTACAGCTAACTTTAGAACAATAGAAAATTTAAATTTAAAAGTGTGTTCGCAAGACGTGGGGAGACTAGGCTGAAAGGTTTCACTTTGAATTTGTGAATGTAAAAATTCTTTTCTATAATGGTACAGTTTAAAATAGGTTTGAAAAAGAACTCCAAACTGTGTAATTTCCCTTTTCTTACAAGATGAAGTTTAACTGATATAAATGTATAGTGTCTTTTTGCTTTTTTCCCCCCCCAAAATTGCAGAAGACCTGTATTTTTTTCTGGAAGATGACTCTTTGGTAAAGACTATTGGAGCAATGCAGGGCAAAATGAGCAGTGTTCATCTTCATGGTGAATACTGCTATATTTTTAAGACAGTTTATTACTTCCTCTCTCTCTGCACACCTACCACAGCTGCTATAGGCTGGCTCAGCTCTGCAGGCACTATCTCACTTCATGCCATCCCAAGCTGTAACCCAACAGCTACTGGCTTTGGGAGTCAGATGCCTGTTTACCAGCTGAAAATTAGAGATGGCCCTAGGCTAAAACTTCAGATTCCAAACACCTTTAAGCCTTGACAGTAGCAATAGGGTCTAAATAATCTTGACCCTGTGCTAATGAGGTGAGTACAGATAATATTTCTAAATTGTCCATGGAATTTTACAAGCTTAGTTTTCTAACGAGCAGCTATGAGCTGAAGATAATTTCATCTATGTATCTCCATTAAAGACAAATCATATCCTTGTTGTTGAAGATCCTTAAATGTCTCTATAATTGAAAATGTAAACAGTGAAGGATTTAAGAGAGTTATTTTATTACAGGGGTTTTGTTTTTAAAGATATTTTTTAAAATAATAGTTAGTCCTAAGGAGCAAATGTATCATGTTTCTTATCAGAAACAATGTATTTTACAGTTTCACAGAGAGCTAATGAACTGGCTAGTGCAGGTTGTAGAACAAGTAATACCTCTTGCTGGTTGAAATCTTGCATAATTTTAACCTCTTGTGGGAGCCAAGCTTCTCAGAGTAGCGAGCAGCACACAAATGGTACGGATAGTGCAGCCTAAGAAAAGAAGCAGGTTATGATTGATTTACCATAGCAGTGCCATTATACCTCTCATACTTCAAGGTCCATATTGTGCCCCAGGCACTTGTAATTCACTATTAAGTGATTTAAATTACAGAGTCAAACTATTTTGTGAAAATTGAGATCCCACTTTTTCCTTTGGAAGTTGTACAGTACAAATATGAGGTATTTAGTGCCTCAAAGTAAAGATTCCTTCTAATTCTCTAACTCCAGAAGCTTTTCTACTCTGATCTATAAGGACATCTTTCCAGTGCCAGTACATGTACCCAAGCTTTCAAAAACGAGTCAAGATCTGCAGATTGATGAGATTCAGATTTTTATATGTTAAGAATTTTAAGCCAAACAGTGCTTTTTTGTTTGGCTTCTGTGCTTTTGAGTATTCACAGTACACTTGGACTGTGTTTCTAGAGCTCTGATCTCAGAATTCCCTTTCAGTATATACAAGACCACATAATTGAGGAGAACTGCAAGATTCCTGAGCTGGCAATATTGGAGTATCTGTCTTAGCATACTGTTCGTCTGTAATTCATGACTGTGAGTCTCTGGAAGTTAAAGTACAGTGGCTGTGAGAGTTTGAGTCTCTCTGATCAAGTTAAAATGAACAAATGGAACTGCTGGGAATTCACTCGTCCCAGTGAAGAGAATTATTTAGAGAAAATATGTGAAAAAGGGTTTCAGTCTTATCTACATTCTGGGTACTTCCCTCAAAATATCCATTGCTATATGCCATTTCATCCAATGGTGTTTAGTTACAGGATATAGTTTTTTAATCCTGTTTAAATAGTTAATTCAACCAGCAGTTGAGAGAAAAAAGGTGAAAATATTAGTACAAAAGATGGGTGTGTCTATTTCACCTGCCAAATGACAGAATTACAATGATTTCTATTATCAAATAGGGTTTTTTTCAGTAGTTTGAATGACAACAAACACAGAGGGTTCTTCTGACCTTGTGGTAAGTAAATAACAAGTATGATTACAAACTGTGCTAGCTTCGATGCAATCAGGTACAGCTTCAGTGAATTTCTTACAAGAAACCCACCTCAGAGAGGTTTTGGCCCTTTGCAAGATTGGAGAAGCTGATTAGTGTGTCGTCTTGCCCACTGCCAGTCACCATCTGGCACTTTGTGGTAGTTTGAATGTAACAGCAACATCCCACAGGTGTAAGAAAAGCAGGAGTGAAACAATAGTGAATCAGGACCGTGAAGTACTGTTGGGCAATACCTGGTTTGCAGTGTACAAACAGATTGTTCTTTCAATTTTAGAAGGAGAATTTGGCTCTGTTAGTGTTTGCTTAAGATTTATCAGACTTGACATAACAAAGATTGGACTTTCCGATTAGGTCTGTACATCACAAAAATATACACAAAAGCTGGAATTATTCTTAAAGTGCTGTGCCTACAGTTTGAAAGGTACATGACCTCTTGTCTTACTGTCAGCGTGCCCTTCTAGTTCTTGCAGGCTTTCTCAGTGACAGACAATTTAGAAACTTTGTATTTCTTTTAAACTAGAGCAGTATGAATGCATCACTCCTTGAGGAAAAACTTTGGCTGTGTTTCAGAAATGAAGCAGGATTTTCATTCGGCCAAGGATTGCCAACAGAGAATAACTCTTAATGGAATTATCCAGGAATTTCTTGAACTTTTCAGCATTATGCAAACATGGGCCTGGGAACAAATGCAAATATGAGTTTATATAATTAATTATACTAATTTAAATAATCTTTTATATTTCTGCAAAAAAAGGAGAGCACATAGGTATGGCCTTCCTCCAATTCCTCTAAATAATCAATTTGTAGATTAACTCTTTGACCTCACACAGCAGAGCACTGACAAATCTTGATGCAACCAGCAACCTGTTTTGATTTACTGGTTATAGCCAGGTTGCATTTACTTCCAATTTATCTGCTGTTCATAAGGCACTTTTCAAATCTAGACTTTTAAAACTTCAGAATGAATGCAATCATCAGCTGTTACTAGAGCTGTGTTTAGAAACAGACACACTGAAGAAGAAACTATAGGAGGTGCCAGTTTTGCTACTAACATAGCTGCTGCCCAAAGAATGTTGCAATAGCAGCAAGAGAATGTTGTGTTGATTTCTCTGGAAGAGAGCCAAAATGCACATGCAAATAAAGAAGTGGGTCGGGTGGAGCATCTTCAGCCGCGGCTGGTGGTGGAACCAGTACAGATGGGGACATTTGGAACAATGTGTAGCTGAGTTGTGCCCGGGCTGTTTTAGCTGCCACCAACCAACTAAAATGGAAGTGTGAAAGTATATCAGTTATTCAGGCTTGAATTCAGAAACAGTGGCAGGTTTTTCTGTATAAGAATTAATATGATCGTAGCTTTCTAGACTTTCTTCTCCCCTGCTCAGTAGTAGGTTATGGTGCTGGCATTTTTTTCCCTGCTAGATGCTTTGTGCATTGTGGCATGGAAGTTTTTTATGAAGAATTTATCTAAATCAGTTGTGCTGCTCATGAAGTATCTTTTTAACCATGCCTCCTTCATAGTGCTGTTACCCGGACTACTTGGCACAGACAGTACAAAATTCTGGTTTCAGAAAATTTTGAATCTGGAACTGTGCTTCAGCTCACGTAATTCAGCATAGTTCCACAGTGATCTAAATGATAATCTTAAAAAAACCCCCTCAAACTCTTTAAAAACATGCTGTCTCTGCCCACTGCATTGATATGTAAGAAATTTTGTAAAAGGCAGTTATAGGATAACTTAGTAGCACAGATTTTTGCTGAGCTGGGGCTGCTGTCCTGCAACATGAGCATTTTTGTCTAAACCACTTGAGCAACAGCCCCCAGGAATATAACAGTGACCGGTCACAATTTTCTCTGTTTGTTAAAAAACGTACATGAAATCACATGCTTTTTTTGTGCATTAATCCTACCCAAAAAGGTAGACTAGACACAAATCCATGTCTCAGCCTGTGGAAGGGAGGGGGCCTGAGAGAAGCAGGTTGCCTAACTGGCTGCCAACCGAAGGACCCATTCCAAGGTCCAGGAGCCTCGGCTCCGGAGATAGTGTCGGTGAGGTGTGTTCGGCGGGGCCATACCTGTGTGCCTGGCTGGGCCTGGACCTTGGCCTCCATTATCCCTTCTGGCACCCAGTGGGTCAGGGCGGGAGGGCGTGGGGCAGGGTGCTGCATGGCAGGTGGGGCAGACGGGCAAGCCGGGGCTATGTCTGGGCACGGCAGCGGGGGCAATGACCCCGATGCTTGCGTGACCCTTGGCCCCCGGACCGCGGCCGGTGGCAGCCGAGGGCTTCGCATCCTGCCCGTCCGCCCGCGCGTGGGGCCACCTCGGACGGCCCCGCGCCG
>VZTG01003613.1:424588-496364 GCA_013397845.1 Melanocharis versteri | reverse complement strand
CTGCTAATTTACCGTAGGGCGCTCCGAGAGGTTCATTAAAAAGGCTCTTGTCAGCTCCCTAACGATCCGAGAGCTTTTTAATTATATTTTATATTCCCCTACCCGTCCCCTAACTTCAAACACATGGTAAAAAGGATTTGCTGTTTTGTTTCAGGTAAAACCTAATAATTAAAATTCAGACCCCGTCCCATGCATCTGCTTCGCCTTTGCCAAATGAATTGAAGGGAGAGAGAAAAGCGATTTCATTGAGATCACAGATGGGGTGCAGGTTTTTGGAAGAAATTTGAGAAACACCATTGTCCAGAATCAAAACTCTATGTCTTGCCCCACAAAGGGGGCTGCTTTAAGCCCCTCAACTTCTATGGGGCTTGTTTTTTAAACTTTAAGTGTTCCGCACAATAAGCTGCCACCAAAATGTCACAACCACTCTAATTCCAAGTGTGTCTCACTGCAAAGGGTGCAGAAAAATGAAGGGAGCAAAGGGAAGGAGTGTAATTAAAAACCCTGGAGCTCCCTCCTGCCCGCTGGGGCCCGGCGACCGGTCCGGGGCGGGGGCGGCGGGGAAATGCCCCCGCCCGCGGCAGCGGCACCGACACCCCAAGGTGCGGGGCCGCCCCCCCGCATCTGCCCGGCCACGTCCCGGCTCAGCACATCGCAGCGCTTCCATATTTTGGAAGCTAAATTGTTTCATTAGCCGAAAGCAGAAGATTAATCCTTTTATTTTTATTCATGATCATGACAGCCCCGGTCGGATTTGCCAGAGGATTCCCCCCTTCAATGTTTATTGCCCCAGGAGCGCAGGAGCCGAGCAATCCTGGCGGAACGCGATAGATAAACACAGTCTGTATCGTTAAAGAGAAATATCCAGGGGGTTTGCGGAGGGGCGGGAGGGCCGCTGTAACAGCGTCATCAAAAACCACACACACTCGGGGCAAAAAATGATTCTAGTATTCTTTTTCCAGTTCGCATGCGGTATTTAAGGGGCCCTTACACAAACACAGAGTTCTTTCAAGTTAACGATGGACCATCCGCAATCTCCCACGGCACCGTGCAGCCCCGGCCCGGTGCAGCGCCGGTGCCATCAGCCCCGCGGGACCGGGCAGCGCTGGGGCGATGCCCGAGCGTGTGGCTCCATTTGCTCGTGGGTTGTTGTTTAGGTTTTTGGGGGTTTTTTCCCCGGGAATGCCCAATTTTTCCTTGCGCGCCCCTCGCGCCGCGCCGGGCAGAGCGGCCCCATCTCCGCCCACGCCCGCGGGGAAAGGCGCGGCACCGAGGCTTTCCCCCTCTTTCGACTTCGCTTTAACGATTTTTTACATAATTCAAAAATAATTTTGGGTGGAGGTGCGGGCAGAGCCGGCCGGGGTGCGGAGCCAGGGGGGCCGCGGAGGGAAGGGAAGGGAAGGGAAGAGAAGGGAAGAGAAGGGAGACCCGCGGGGGCGGCTCCGCGGCCGGCGGCCGCCGCAGCGCTCCGCTGCCCCCGGGAACTCCGCTGCCCCCGGGAATTCCGCTGCCCCCGGGAATTCTGCCCGACGGCTCCGCCCGCCCGGGAGAGGCCCAGGGGCGGCTGCGGGCCGGCCGGACCCGGGGCACGCCCGGGAGCTGCCTTCGCCCCCATCCCGCTCCTCCGAGCCAAAATCTCCCGGAGAGCCGGCGGCCGCCAGGTGCGAAGGCGCGGCGGGACCCGCATCAAGGCGGGGATCTATTTTTTGGTGGTTTTGTTTGTTTATTCGGTTTGGTTTTCCCACGTCAGACGATACTGCAACAGCCACGCAATGTCTTACTCACCTTCGTCTAAACCTTGAAGAAGTGTATTTCAGCAACGGAGTGTTCTCTGTAAATCGCAGGTTATACTCCAGTTCTAAAAAATACCTCCCCCTTTTTTCTTTATTACATCCACAAAACTATAAATTATTTTTTTCTTCTGCATCAGCGAGTTTATAGTTGTCATTAAACAAAATTCCTTCTCCACTGCCACCACAGTTTGGAAATGCTTTCCCTTACACAATCAAAGTCTTAATTAATCAGGACACATAAACAGGCAAATAGGCCTACACAAAATGAAAAAATATTTCTAAGTACACATTAGAATGATTTTTAAACGCCTAAAATGGCTGCAACAGAATGGGGGTTTTCAAATGACAACAAACGAGGTCTACCTGCAAATTTAGAAAAGGCAAGATCATGAGTGGGATGCCATAATCACAAGGTATAAAATACTTCTGAGTGATTGTAACTCATGCTAACAAGGACTGCAACAGTAGATTAAAGAAAGCATAGAGGCAAATAAAATGAGAGGAACTACATTTTTCAGGTGAACGAAAACACACTTACATTCACTACTTTACAAAATGATAATGACTTTTAAAAATCACCAGAGTAGCGCTACCCTTTTAGAAGAAAACTGCACAAAAAGGAAGATAATGAAGAGAAATTAAAGTCACAGGTAAAAGACTAAGATTGTAACCAAAACTTTTTGAAGACACTATCTTAGATGCTCAGAGTACAGATGTATCTGAGTTAAAAAGACTACAGAATGCCCACAAGGAGTAGCTGGGCTGTGTGAACCAGCACATTAAAGGATGCAATTGCAAGACAGACTCCAAGTAGGAAACTAGAAAAGAAGATCAGAAAATCCATAGAAATTTAACTTTTGGAAGATACAAATCCTGAATTAAACAACTGACAAGGAACAACTACCAAAGATGTACAGGACTGTTAAAAATATCAGAAACAGGAAACCTGCTGGAAGATAATTGGACTAATATATTTTTATGGTGTAAAAGACTCCTTTTATTAAAAATAGAAAAACTAAGCTAGTCATTTGTAGTGCTGTCTACCACAGTGTAAACATCTTTTCTTGAGTTAAAAAAAAAAAAAAAAAAGAAACATTATCAGAGATTGATAGCTGAAAGCAGAAAACAACAATTTTCACAGTGAGAGGATTCCAGCAATGTCCCCAAGAATCTGTGTGGGGACCTGTGTTATTCAAGGTACTCAGACACCACTACCTGGAGAAAGGGATCAGTGGTGAGCTGCTGATACTAAAAAATAACACAAACCCATCTGAGTTGAGTGGATTGAAAGGGAACAGTGATAACCTGTGGAATCCTGAGGAACATTGCCACAACATGGAGCTGGGAGAACAGTAAAGGAAACTCAGTGGTACTAAGTACAAAATAATGATCCTGTTAACCAGCAGTTTTGTAATCACAGGAACTAATGAAGCCTCCTATAACCAGCAGCTGAGCGACATTTTAACAGAGTTAAATTAAGGCTGCAGTGTGACTTCAGTCTTCATTACACATAAAAGAATCTGCAGAGGAAAGCCCTAAGGAGTGAATTCTCTGTTATCTAATGAGACATTAAAACCCTTTGAAACTTTTAGGGTGCTGGGGTATGGAGTGACTCTCAAGAGCTGGATCTAGAGAGAGCCTTGCCTTCACTGCACACTCAAGGGACCTTCCATCTGCCTTCCAATTTCCTGAATTCGGGGCTGCCAGCTTTCACAAGACTTCAGGTAATTTCAGACAGCAAAACCTTTATAGCATTAAATTTCTTTGAAATAAATACATTTTTAAAAGGATGTAAAATGCAAAGGTAGTAATAAGGTATTAAAAAAATTATTTCAAGGAGCCTGATCGATTTCATCCCACATAAATCAGCAGTGCTGCCAGGGGGAGCAGCCTGGCCTTCCTCTTCCTCTCATCTTCATTGACTCCCATCAGTGAGCTGCATCAGCCTTAAAACTGCTCCAGGAAAAAAATGGTCACTTTTTAATTAGTTTGCCTGGTCCCAGTGCAAGGCGGGGGCAGAGATGGCTCTGCTGGCAGAAGTGTACATCTATATCAGACTAAATTGAGTATAAAACTGCCTGGTTCCTGACACGTTTAGTGCTAAATTTGCTATTCCTCCACCTTTGTCATCTGTGGGGAAATAGTTTCAGGTAGAGAACAATGTCTCATGCTGTGTACAGTCTACAGTAATTTCTGCTTTCTTCCATGACCCGTCCAGAAAAAAAATACATAATTAAGGCTACTGCAGTTGCCTTCTCTTTTATACAAACAGAATAATAAAACTAAACTCAGAATCAACATCCAGTCTCCACTCCCAGCCCTTTTGTTCAAAAATACCAATGGCTGCAGTGAACACCCATTGCCAAGGGCTGGATGGCTCATCCCAGGCAAGCACCCAGCTGCCAGCCCAAAGACTGATTCGAACACTCCCTCTCAAGGACCTCAAAGGAATTCTGCATTTTGGCAGTCAAACAGCTCTGACAGTGGGCAGCACACACAGTGAAAGTAGCTGTGCCATGGTGGTGTTGAAGCAGACATGGGAATGTCCAGCACAGGGACTCGTTTCTCCTCAGGCCCTCCCAATACCGGAAAAAACAAAGTGTGAATAACCATCAGTGAAAACTCCTCCTCTGGAGGAGGCCACCATCACTGTTTCCAAATAAAAATGCATCCTTTGCTTTGTCAAATGGTGGAAGCTCTTGGTGCTTAGGCTGGTGCACGGCCTGAGTGCTGAGAGCCCTCAGGAGCAGGACAGCAGAGAGGGAAGCCTTTGCCCCAGGCAGGAACGGCACACACAGAGACATCTCCATCTTCAGCATTTCCGACCGAAATGCTGCTCCAAGCAGGTTCTGGTTCTGCCTGGCAGTGACCCTTCACATGCAGAGACACCCACTCGTGTGTTTTGTGTTTGCTGTGGAACCTGCTTTAAGGCACTGAAGTCTTCTCATGCATTGTTTAGGGAGCCTGGATAATGAAGCGCTTCAGCCCTGAAAGTCTGGGGTATTGTGATCTGATTTTTCCCCACATACGGAAGAGTGAAATCATATAACTTTTTAGTAGAAATATTGCTGCAATTGAAAATTTATTTTAAATTTCTAATGTCACCGAGAAGGTACAGTTTATGAAAGCCAAAGTCCTCTTCTGCTACATTAAAAAGAATAGACAAACCCCCCAACACAGCTCCATCAGAAACACCCTCAGCACGCCCACTGAGCTGAAGGGTGCATGTGCAGAGAGTACAGAGCAAACACTCGTGTTCTGCATGGTCTCTAATAATGATTTCAAACACCACTGTCAACAGGCAGAAAGTTTCTCCCAAAGCCAGAGCGTGCCCCACCTTCACCCCATGAGTAACGGAAGCCAACGCATCGCACGGGATTCCTTTCAGCAACAGTAATTCCTTAAGACTTAAAACTAATGCATTAATCACGTTAATGGCAATCCATTAATGTGAAGAACCTGAAGATAAAAAGGCAGAATCAGGGATGTGCTCCACAGCAATGGTGTTACAGTTTTAGGGTAATACTGAATTACAAAATTCGACTGACTAGAGGATTATCCATGCCAGCAGAGCCTGTGAAGTGAATACCAGGAGAGCAGAAAATGATGGCATAGAATATTAATATTTCTACACAGGGATTGGTTTGTGTTGGTGTGATTCAGAAAGGTGACTCAACATGGTTGCTTCTTGAAATCAGGCCCAAAGTATTTAAGGACCAAAATCATTAACGTTTTATTTAAAGAGCGATACACTTGTTTACGTCGTGGCAGAATGATCCCTGTATACTGATCTCAAAATCTTTATATCAGAGGGCAGTAATGCCACCACTTTGAACACTTCCAGTTAATTATCACTAGAACATTTTGATAATGACAGTGTATTTTGCAATATGAACAAAATGAGGGAAAAAAATAGTAGAGTTTAGAAAAAAAAAAAAGGCCAAACAACCCTGGGAGCACTGACTTCAACAAGTTCAACAAATATTCAAGCCACATTTAATAACTTTATAAAACTAGTATCAAAGTAAAGAATATATAGTCAAAATACAGAAATCAAGTAGAGTGAGAGAAAACAGCCTGATGAGATCAAACAGAAGTTAAACAGAACAGATTAATATAAACAAGTTAGCTGAAAGGTCGCTTTGCTTCGTGTAGCACTATTTCAGCAACTCCTTTCCTCAACAGCCAGCTTAGAAGGAAAAAAAAAAGATATGCATCACTTTAAAATCCTGCTGTATGTTTTACTGTGATTGTTTGTAGAAACAGCATCACCCCAATTTGCAACCCGTGTTAATTTCTTATTTAATAAACGCAGTGGAATATTTTTTTGGTAAGAAAACGAAAGTTCAGAATGAAGCGTCTGCATTCAGCTTTCCATTACACATACATTTATCGTTCTATTGGCTAGGAATTCTTTTATTTGTGAACTGCAAATTATTAGGATTTGCTTACACTTCCAAACCTTTTGTTTGTCATAGATACTTCACTTCTAAAAGTGTCTGGTGTAGCACTCACTAATTACAGAATTACAAAAGGTAGAATAAGGCTTTGCCCACTCAGAAATTCTCATTTTTGGTAAAGGTAACAATATATCAGCATCGCTAACATCCTAATAATAGGTATACATTTAATTTTATATCACCATCCTTCCAAAGAAAAAAAGAAAGACTAAAAGATGTGTGCAACTGGTTTTAGCTTAGTATAAAATTTTCAAATCAGAACTCATTCAGCTACGATAAACACTATGAATTACGTATAAACATAGATGGAAAACAATGTGCCAGGCTTTAAAGAAAAAAAAAAATTGTTTGATTAGCAGATGATGATCCTGTAGTGCTATCGTGCACTATCCTGTAAGCCCAGAGATAAAACAAAAAAAAAAGGGGGAAAAAGGGGAGAAAAAGGGGGAAAAAAAGAGGAAAAAAAAAGAAAAAAAGAAAAAAAAAACCCAAACAAACCAGTTTTGATGCAGGTTTGGCATCAACTGCACGTTATGGTCTTAGCCTCAGTATGCTTATTCTACGGCTGAGAAGTTTAAAGTACCAGATTTTTCCACATCAGATAGCAGGTAGCTGGTGCAAACATTTCAGACAAGAGAACTAGGATTTCTTTAATTTGAGACGGGATCAATAATGTATTGTTAAAATGTCCAAAGTGTGCAACAATAAGGCAGATTTCTTACTACACCACCCCTTAAAATACCCATTGTTTGATGAACCAAACAAGGTGCTTTAAACCAGCAGAGTAATAGGAGACAAGCAAGTGCCAGAATGAAGAAAAACTGCTAAAATGGGAACTGCCCTTTCTTTCACAAGGAGAAATAAAGAACTTTTGTATCTGGTATTTGAAAGGTTTTTAACAGCTGATATTCAATATCAGCTGATTCCTGAAGTGTTGGCAAGATACCAGGTTTCTGGTACTGGCCATGTCTAATGTTATTTAAATATTCACATCATGCAATAAGCAGTTTCACACTGCAATGTAATGGAAAATACTTCCTAAACTGAATTGGAACTGAGACCCAAAGCAGAACCAGTAAATAAATATCTCGCATATATGTCAAACTATATTCTCCAAACAAAACCTTACATCTTATCAAAGAAGTCAGAAAGTACTAACAAAAATTATATGCTTTCTACTATAATACTGTTAAATTTCCATGGCTGAGAATGTCCCATTAATTTTTTCTGCCTTTTTAAATTAGTTGACAAAGTAGAAATTCAAACACAGAAATAAAATGCATATATATGAGAGCACTGGCTCAGTGAGATATCAAATATACAGCATTCTAGTGTCAAAAGTACAGGCAGAAATGTCCAAGATTTCTTGGTGAAAAAGGGGCATTTGAGGAGTAAAAATTCTACTTAACAATCACTCACATTTTAACAGTGCATTAATTATAACAAAAGCTGGATGATAAGTGAGCAACAGAATCATAACGTTCAGTGTTCATAGCAGAACTTTATCTTCTGCTCATTTAAATGAGGTTGGAAACATATACTCATGTATGTGAAACTTTAAGTAGCTATGTTTGTTTTTTTCGATTTTTCAGGATTCTTGCAAGAGGCAAACTTGTGACATGGAATTGAGCTGGATGTCAGCACAAGGTGGTGCTCAGAGAAGTCTTCCTCTCGATGCTGTGCCTCTGGCTTATCAAAGGATGATTAGTCCTACAATCTTGTTTGATCTATTCTTTTGCCTCTAGGAAAAGGGTTTCTTGAGGATACAGTTTTACCTCCAGTAATGATTTATTTGGATCCAGCTGGGTCACCTGTAAATACATGAACACAGAGATATGTGTAAGTAGACTTTTGAATTGTTTATCTTCACGGTACAGACTTTCACTGGGAGGATTTTTGAGTCCCTCATCAGTGATAACTGAAGTAGTGAGCATTATTTTCCAGGATGCAGAATAAGAAGTATATATCGTGTTTTCTGTTGTCATTGTAAGTATGATTTTGTAATATCAAGGAACAGATTAATAAAAAACCAGAATCCCTGACATTAATTCCAAGAAGATCTAGTCCTCTACCATAAACTAATGCACAGACCTGTTTTTGTCTAAGTTAAGAACTTTTGGAAGGATTACTAGAACACATGAGTTAAGATGAGAAATAAAACTGCACTCCTAGATAATCATCCCAAAATTTCAGTCAAACTGATGGTGCAAGCAGCACAGCCAACCCAACAGGATCTCTCCATTGAAAAGGGAAACTTTCTTTTCCCACTCCCTTTCTTGCTCCAAGTCACGTGGTGGAACAGGCAGCTTTCTCTCACTTCAATGCTTTCCAGACACCTCAATGATCCCAGGCTGGGAGAAAACTGTTCAGTTGTGTGGTTAGTACACAATATATCTACTTATATAGACAAATTAATAACAAGTGTCCCTGTGTCCTTCTGACATTCAAGTTTACAAGCCAATGCTGTGACATCCTTCAGAATACTGCAAAGCTTCATGTAGAAAGATCAACCATTTTCTGAAATATTTCACTTCCATTTTTAAACTTATTTTCCCTGCTAATTCTGTTTTCGTTTATTTTGCTGTGTGAGCACAACAGTTATCAGAAGGCTGCTTGTGAATAATAGATTATTAGTCTTCAGCCATAGGTATAAATGCAAATGCATGCCAATAAACATTTTTTCCAAAGTTAAATTTGTTTCACCTATGATCACAGCATGCCACTGCTTTCTAAAAATGTTTTTTGAAAACATTAAGGGTCCAGCACACAAAGTGCTATGAATTAATAAGAAATGCTCATGTAATTTTCTTAAAAGCCTAATTTACTAATCCTGTTCCCTATTAACAAAAATAGTATTGCTTCTCATTCTCTCCCCCCAACTAAATCAGGCAAACTTGAAATATATTTGCATTTCTATTGTCTTATTGAATAATTAGGGAAAAATTATTATTTAAACAAACATTCAAGGCTTATCACTTCCTAAAACCATCAAAATCAGTGTAATTTCATCTGACTGCAGCAGATTTTTTTTAAAATGACATAATTAAAAAACCCAAACTAAACCCAAAAACCAAACAGATGCATTATTTTTATTCCCAAAGCAGGAACGTATTTTCTTAAACTTCATGTACCACAGTGAGCTACTGCTAAACGTCTGAAGAGAAAAATAATTTACAAAAACCAGACTCAATTTTAAATTCCTATTATCTACAGTCCAATTATGCATTCCTGCACAGATGCTGCTTGAATTATTGAAAGGTTATTATCTTCGAAAGCAAACCTGTTATGTAAAAAACAGCCAAAGTAGTGCATTTAAGTTTGCGATTACAGAAGTATGCTAATTAAGTATCTTGTTGCATTTTTTAATGTTTTGGTATTCTGCTACAGTCTGTTACTGAACAGGGAGTGAGGTAAAGAGGGGTCTGTGCAATTCACAGCATCTGAGGTATCAGGCACCTGAGAGAAGCAATTTTCCTTCTTTTCAGTACAAGCCCATATTAATTTAGACATCTCTGTTTTCAAATCCTGCAACCATTTTGTTGGGGTTTTTCATTTGCTTTTTTATTTTGCAAGAAAAGGCAAAAATGTCATAACACGTCTCTTTTACACTTGGAAAAAAAAAACCTCAAAAGTATGGCTGGGCACTGAACACAACCTTCTAGGCTGTGACCATATGGAAACCTATAATTCACTTGAGTGCAGTTCAAGATACATGTCCTAGTCCAAGGTTTGTAAACTTCAAGTTCCTTAAATGACAACAACACATGATGTTCCTTCCTCAGTGAGAATGGTCCTCGGAGCCATGTGAGTACCTGCAGCACAAGCACTGTGCAGCTTTTCACCATGATTTCAGTGTGCTGCTTAATTCACTGAGGGACAGCAGAGTTTGCAAATGTTTACACCATTACCCAATTAACTAACAATATGGCTCCTACATCTGTCAACAAACAAAGCTGTTGTTGCTTTGTTTTAGCTCCTTGGCATTTTCTGTTCATATGGGTCGCCATTGTACTTAATTATCACACCACAACCCTTCTGCAGCTTCTACTTTGTTATTTGTGGCTTGTAAATATGTTGTTTACTACAAAGAATAGGAGCTTTATTAGCGAACACACCTCCTAACAAAAGAAATGGTTTCTCTTGTAAATATATGAAATATCAGTCCTAAGATGCATTCTGACTTCCAGTACTTTAAAACAGAATTAGAAACCAAAGAATGATCTATAACAGAGACCAAAGGAAAGAGCTGTAGCCTGCAAAGGTGTGTTCAGTGTAGTGTTCTACTGAATCTCATTCACTTACATCTATGTGTATTATTCCACAATGAAAAGTATAAAATGCCTTCAAATGCTTATCTGTGTGCCTTGTTTCACTACCATTAGTATAAATTCTGCAGCCCACTTCAGTGCTGACACCCCTTGGCCCTGATGCCATTGCATGATGTCCTTTCCAAAACAGCCCTGCACATGATAGAAGTTACACTGTCCCAAAGCCCGACACCTTTATTATTTGAAGATTTATTCTATGTTGTTAGCAATTACACAGAAAATCATTGAAGTACGCTTGCTTATATACTGAATCTGATTTCATCTGCCCCACCAATGTGGGAGAATGGACACTTTCTTGATTAAGGTTGCAAAATTCACCTTCAGCATCAGTGAAAGGCCTTAGCAAACGCTAAGGGCACGTTTTTTATCTGTATCTTCAAGTCCTACAATAACTGACTTTCTACCAGTCATAAGCACAAACTCTAGGAGTCACCTCGTGCATCACATTGTGACACCAGCTGAATGTATTCTTCGAATCTTTTGTGGGTTTGCTAATGCCAAATACTTTATATCATAATGAAACATGAACTAAAACCCCTGAAAAAGAACTGTAAAGCGTTCCAAGCTTACCCAGTGAGGAGGGTGGCAGAGGAGGGACTCAATGTCCAGAAGCTGAGAGTATAACACGAATGACAGCAAAATTACTGACATCCAAGCTCACAGAACCCTGCACAAAACGTGCAGGTGCATTCAGGGCTGTCCCAAAGCCCTGAACACAGAGTGCCCCAGGAGATTTTATCTTCAGGCAAAAGACTTTCTGTGCAAACCTTAACACTCCCCTCCCTTCAGGGAAGATTCCTTTGAGCAAAATGACCAGAGGTGCAACAGGACCTTATTTCTGCCAGTGCTCCAGCTTGCCATTGAGCTGCTTTCACTGAAATAGGTCTAAGTTGATAAACAATACTTTTCTCCCAGCTATGGATACAGTTTTATGGGACCTTAGGTTTTGGTGCACTGGAGCTACAGCTTCATCTTTTAAAGAGCTTTGTTACACAAGCAGTGTTGGTTTGGTGTCAGGGAGGTTATATTGTTTAAATAAGTATTTGTTTAAGTGAATTCCGTGGTGATTATTCCAACTAAGCACTAGTTAGTTGAAGTATTTCTGTGCCACTTAGAAGTTCAAATGATTAAAGACTCTGCAAGGCACAAGGTAGTGATGTTAACTCTTATACGCCGCCCGTAAGAATGTAGTAGCTGCTTGCACTTTATTCTGAATAAATTCATTGGGTTTTTAGATAAACCAAAAATGAAAACTAATACTAGTTTAAACAATATTTTAATAATTTTTTATAGCAAAGTCTTTTTCCTTCTAGAATAACATTGGAGTTATTTCTGTCTTCACCTTTGCTGACCCATCTGTTCTATTACACACTCACATCCTGAGCAGCTGCACTTTTACCACTTACAAGGTGTGGTTCCTCACCCTCCCTAACTCTGTGGGGAAAAGATAAATACCAAAAAAAAATGGCTTAATGCCCAGGAAGGTAATTTAAAAATAAAGAATCAAATACACAATTATTATGACACTTACACAAGCAGTAAATATCACACCCTTCACCTTTCTCTCCACCCTAGGAGAAGGATCTGATTCCCGAGTAGCACAGCCTCTATACCACTTACACACGCATGAATACATTTAATGAATCTAACGGACAAAGAGTTCTTTTACTCTCTTTCCTAATCCTCCTAAAGTATAAATGCAATAGAAATTACTTAAAGGCACACCTGGTAAAGTACCAGATCTGTTTAAAAAACTATATTTTCAGAGTGACACACAAACAAATACAGTGAATCCTTTCTACCTATTGAAATATCTCTGGGTTACACAGATAATACGCCCAACTTGAGCAACAAACAAAAGTAGGGTTACTTTATAGAAATATATGCAATTAGATCGGGCTTAGTTGAATAAACTTGGAGATAATTTACATCTGAATTGAAGAAAGCCGTCACAAACAAGGAAAAATATGTCATAGTAAAAGACTTGTAGCCTCAATCCAAATACAAAGCTTTAATCCAATACATCACACTCTGACTGTCTTAATTCTCTGAAGAGGTTTTCTCAAAACATATTTTAGATTAAGCATATTTAAAAATACATTTACTAAGCAAAGCAACAGCTGTTGATGAAACAGGAAATTGTGATGCTGTATCCTCTACTTTGAGCATGCTTCCCATTTTTCCCTTGGAAAGCTGTGCAGTGCTCCGAGATGCTGCCAACCTTGACACAGTGTAAGCTTACATTGCCTTGACATAATTTATATTAAAAAAAGAATTGCTGCATAGATTTTAATCAGTGAAGGCTGACCAGCCTCTCTTGCACGACTTGACTTACTCGACAGTAAATTAAGACAGCAACTGTGTTCTCCCCTGTTTTCTAGAACGCTAAATGTAATGACAGGGTGGTGCAAATAACAAGGATAACCCCAAACCCAGTGTTGCTATATTTGTATAGTGGTGCTTGGACTGTCTGGTGCTTTTCAAAAGTTCTAAATGAAAATTTGATTTTTCAACTGGAATAAATACCTAATATTTGCAAAACAAAGCTTAAAAACTCACTTTTTTTGGTCAAAACTAAATAAAGCCCCAACGTTAAGGATGTTTTAAAAAATACCAGATTTTTACCCAAACCCTATGGCTTTTTAACAGCGAGTAACAAAAGAAATACATAACTGTGGTTTATCTACTTTCCAACAAAAGGCCTTAGGTAGGGGTGTAGATGCCTAGGTAGCTCTGAGGCAGTTCTGTGCCTCTTTTTAGCCAAGGATCAGAAATTTTGTTTAGTGATCAGTAGTTGCCCAAAATACGACCAAAACACATCCAGCTACCAACATCACTGAACATTTGTTTTATTTTCCTTTCCAAGAACTAATCTCACTTTAAAAAATCACTACCAAGAGGCTGCATCTCCCTCTAGCCTTTCAAACAGCTCATTCTCAATGACAAAATAACCAATCCGCTCCTTCATTTTGGCAGAAGTGCAAACACAAAAGTATTTCAATTAAGAAAAGCCTCTTTGAATAACGTGACTTTTATTGTTGTGGTGCTGATGGTGCTGAAGTATCACAAGTTGCCATGAGAGCACGAAGATGGAGTTGGAGTCAGTCAGAGGAGTCATCTGCAGGTCCTGACCTGGACAATAATGGTCCCACAGTGCCAGCAACTCCAAGGCTGGAGGACTTCAGGCTTCGAGGAAAAGAAAGGTGGTGTAAAGCTCTCCTCAGATTTTCTGCTTTCCTCCCTTCCTTCTTTCTGGTTTGAAATCTTTGATCTATTTAGGAATTCTTTGTATCGTTACTTGGAAAAAGAAAAGCCGACACAACACCCTGGATCTTGTCTTTTCCTGACAAAGGACCTGCAGGAAGAGGAGCTCCACTACCTTCTCCCTCACACTATTTACCTTCTTTTTCTCGTTGAGCACAGGAAGTTTAAGTACTGGCATTTACAGATGAGAGCATTTGTATGTTAAGCATCCTTTCTGCTGTGCCAGGGAGCAAACCAGTCCATTGCTTGTGGGTACTGCTGCCTGTGTGCTTACAGTGAATTAACAATTTTTCATGTAATTAATTATTTTTAACGTGCCAGCTGCAAAGAAGAAAAATGACAATCCCAGAAATACTACAGCTTTCACTCTGGAGATTGATGAAGAGCTGAAAGGAAGCAAACAGCCACATCCTCTGGAAGTTTGGAAACATATAAATACATTTAGTGCTCCAAATGAACTGTAAGAACTTTGCTTCGCATACATCCCAGAGGGGAATGGATGGGAACACAGTCACTCACAGAATAACGACCCAGGATTGGATTCATGTGCACTTCATTATAATTGCATGAAAAAAACAATCCAAAAGGATTTTTATCACCAGTTCAAAGGATTAAGATGTTCAGATACCACAATGATATCTACAGTATAACATTGTGATTGGTAGATAGGTAAATGGAATAAAGAGAGTGCCTAGGACTGCTCTGGTGATTTAGTCTGATGCATTACTTATGCAATTACCAAAACAGCAGGAGATCATTAAATTTTCTAGTAACCAGACACAGCAGCCTTAGTATCATACTATTACAAAGGCTCTCTATTGGTATTTTATTATTTCGTTTTCTTCCTACAAGGGTCAAAAAAAGTCCACAAAATGGACATTAAGCATGAATTCTGGAGAAAAAATACAAAACATCTTAGCCCCAGTTTATGCTGGACAATGCCATATGCAAGAGCAAAGCTCTGCAGCTTAACTAAGGCATCTTCCTGCGAACAATAACGCGCCTCCCCTGAAATAAATGTTTTGTAAAATGGGGCAGTGCTGAATAAAAGAGCACTTTGGGTGCGAGGGATGTGCACTGAAGGGCTGTTGGGTGGAATATATTAATCCCATGGCTGGCATTAGTCACTGGGCTAACTAATGAGGATGATTCAACGCAGAGCTCGCGCCCCGCATTGAGCATTCAGCGCTGGGTGAATGCTTGCTTACTCTAGTGAGCCCCGAGTAAAAGAGCTCATCTGAAATGCACACCTATTTCCTGAAACTGGTTAAACATTCCCTGTATTCAAATAGAGTTGCTGTGAGAGATCAGAAACTATATTGATCTACAGAATGCAATTCTACTTCTTTTTTTACATCTGTGAGATGGGATCTTCTTTCAATGACTTGATACACAAAGGGCTTTAATCTTTCTCTTTGGATCAGTTACTTATGAAAGACACTGGGTCTGAAAAAAACACATCAAGTCTCTCTTTCTTGGAAGAAAGCATTGTGAAAAATCTTTCTGTAATACTTACAGAATTTTTTACTACCTATATGGAAATGGTATTTCCACAAAAGTAAACATCATGTTTCAAGAAGCAAAATATACTCAGTGTTCTCTCAAGTGCTGTCACTGACTTCACCACAGCAAGAATGTTACCTACTCCCTTTTGTAGGTGCTAAAGACTGTGATACTGTTCTCTGTGAGCAACAAACTCGTTAAAACCAGGAAAATCTGGGAGCTACAAATGCTTCAGTGTCCTTTCCTCTTGCACTTGAGGTTAATCTTTCCAATCCCTCCACTGTTACAAGTCACCAGGAAGAACAGCCAGAAACCAGGCTTCACAAAGAGGCATGGGAATATGCCAGTCTGGAATGGCCAATTTGCTCAGGCAACTTCTCAGTGTCTTAACTAAACCAAACCTAACTGCTTGAATAAATAAAATAACAACATATCTTGAAAGGAGAGGAAAGACAAGGGCAGGTAGTATTGACTTAAGGAAAGCTGTAAACGATAGGAGGAGGAACATCTACCTTTGTAGGTGGCTGTGGCCTTGTGTAAACTAGATCAGGGTAAACACATGACACCACTGACCAGAAAAATTTGAATTATGTGAATTAAAAGAGATGACTACTACTTTGTGGAGTAGGAAAGATAAATATCAGTAACTGAAATGACTGGAAAAATTACAGGTATCACATGTAATTCTCAAAAATTTTTGAACAGATCAGAAAAAATACTTCATTTATCTGAAATCCTCCTCTGCTATAAAACAGATATTCTAGCTACTTTCCTGATTTACATGAAATTACTAAAAGTACTATAGGGTATGGCCATGATACTGCACAAATTCTTTATCACATTAACATCTTTCTTCCATTTTTCTATCAAGATCATGATTAAGGGGAAGAATGTTAGAAGTCAAAGATGGTCCTGGACATCTAACTCTTTCATGAACAATTTAGAGAGTTTAAACATGACCTAAGGAGTTTAAAAGTAAGTTTTCTGAAGGAAGTAGTCTGCATGGGGTGAAATTCAGAATAATCCTTACAAAGAACAGGTGCCAGAACTGAGATACGAAATTGTCAAACGACCTGGCACAGCAATATAAGGATCATGCTCCAACACCACCTTTCTGAGAACATCAGGGGATAATTCCCTGCTCAGAGGACTCCGTACCAAGTGCTGCAGCTCAACTTACTATCCTGTGGCATTATTTTCACCACTGTGAGCATCAAAGAGGATTAATCCTGCCAGAGCACAGGAAAGAACAATCACATTTGGGTTTGGAGGAATATCTTACTTTATACTCCCAAATGAAACTATGAATTGCCTGGCCCTAAATTTACTGAAATCCTGATCATACCTTATTTAAATTGACATGCAATTTGAGTTAAATTTATTTTCTGCCCTTTCAAGAGAGACAGATTTTTTTGTTTCTGTTTATTTAAACTGCTGCTGAAATTGGTTAATTAAAAGGATTTAAAAAATCTTAATACTCTAAACAGAGCAAACTGGTTCTGAATTATTAAGCAACATTTTAGATGCATTTAAATAACCTTAAGTGACTTAACTGCCACCTGATCCTAAGCTGTGGCTCAGAAAAATAAAATGTGAAATACTGTAGAAGTCTTGGCTTACCAAGGCTTCCAGATACAGTAAATAAAGAGCTTAAGTCTCTAATACCATGTCTGCAGAAGGCATACTCTCAAATACATAACTAATGCTCCACCTCAAGGAGAAACCAGCAGCAGAAATGATAGGCTGCAATTTTGATTTTTCGTGAGAAATTAATAAATTCAGTCTTTCAAATATAGTTTTTAAAAGGAGAAATCATGCCTGGCCCTCCCTTTCTGAGAGATACCATAAAACATTCACAAACATATTAACCCCAGTAGGGTGGCTGAAGCTCAGTTTGGGCAAATTTCTGCACATTCCTCTTAAAGTTTCAGCTAGACCTGGTCCACTTCAGCTTCTTGCCTAAGTGGAGTAAAACGCCCACCCTGTAAGATGTTAAGGGTTTTAGGAAGACTTGTGCACATCACCAGCACTGAAGTGAATGAGGAACTGATCATCTGGAGGTCTCCAAGGTACTGGCAGAAGGAGGATCTTGCAGCTGGGAGGTCAAGAAGACCACCAAAGTCAGAGTTTGGGAAGGCTTTTAAGAGAAAGGGACTTAAATACTGAACTAGAAGGCTGGCTGAGCACACTAATATACATAGAGTAAGCTCTTTTTGCTACAGTTAAATGTGATTTCTGGAAGAAAGGGAACTGTAAGTGTGAAATCAGCACACACGTTTCACAGCGCGCACATTTGCTCCCACGAAGCCTTTGCAGGTATATTTAAGAATAATGCCAAGAAGTACAATACAGCTTTTCACTCCCAAAGATGTGCTTGCCAATGCTTCCAGAGCCTAAATCACGAGCTCCCTGCTGCCCCAGGCTCACATCTGTGACACACACTGGTGGCACAAGATGTGGTGCTGCCGTGGTCGAGGTACTGAGAGAGGAGCTGGTTAATATCTAATTTCAGCACGGGTAGAAAGAACAACACAGTCAGTGACAAAGACCCAATAACAAGTCACTGCATGTGCTTAACTGCTTCGGAATGTCACTGCTGCTTGAAAATCTACAAGTGGTGTCTGGAAAAGGTTAATCTGTGTATTTACTCATGTGTAGAAGTTTGTATTTACAGTAGGGTTATGATACCAACTTTAAGTTAGCTAAGGATATCTGTGTAAGCAACTGGAACATAGGACTAAGAACTAATGAATTTTTATTTACGAAAGATGTAAAAATACTTCAACAACACTGTATCAGGACTGATGGCTTTGAAAAGCAGGTAAAAATGCTCCAACAAGTTTATCACAAGAAAATGTTGATTTTGTTGAAGATAATCCCCTTGTTTTGATAAGACAGAAACACTTTTGGGGGTGTGTATGTTATTGTAAAGCAGACTAGGATGGAAAAAACCCGCAAACTAACTTCAGAAGACGTGTTTTCAACTTATTGCAGCAAAACTCCAGCAAAGTAATTCTGATACTTTCAAACATATTTTTTCAAAAATGCTGTGTATAGTTTAGATACAGACATTTTAAATGCTCTTGTTTTCTGGAGCACAAGCATCCCAAGTGCTCTGTCCTTGTAGCGCAGACTCCTGTTCCTGTTTGCAACATATCAGACAGCAGAAGGGTCTGCATAACTTACAGTATACTTTTGAGAGATTATAGACCACAAAGCCCAAGGCAATGAATACATACTTTGACTGTACTTCCAAGCCATTCAACAACGTCTTATTTTTTTTTTTAATCTGTCCATGGAGTTGCACACTTCCAACTTTCCAAACCTGGGGAACACGACAGATGTCATTTACAGTTCTCAGCGGTTAGCAAACCCCTGGGGAATATTTTTTGTCTGTCGTAGCTCTGGTGGTCACAATGGCAACGGGATTCATACATGGCTGAGTCAATCAGCATGAATCATTTATGTGACTCCTCATACATGGCATTATTAGGTTGGAATCATAGAAAAAAGATGACAGGGTCTCTGCTTCCCACGCAACAGCCCAACAGCTCCAGACCCTGCCACTAAATTCTCCTTTCTTTGCCTCTGCCTTTCCTCCCTGCCAGTTTCACAAATGTACTGACAATACCAGCCTGTTCTAATTTAGTGGTATTTTTTTCTTTTCTACTCCTTTTTAGATTTGTTCTAATGTGATTCACCTGACAAATTTTTAAGTTTTTTTACATACGACTAACATTCATAATGATGATGATGTGAATAAGTACAGAAACAGCCAGTGTAAAATGAAAAAAAAATGTAAAAAGTTAAGAGCAATAAACCTGTAGGGTTTTTATATTAAATATGTATTACATCAGAAATAAGTTACAGGTGGGAAGGCATGACTTGCAAAATATTTAAAACACACAAACCCATTGTTTAGACTCCAAAACACTGTTTTTCTTCTGTCAAGTACACTGAACTATCAGTAATCCTGGAAATACAGGTGACTTCTAGTCTTTGGTTCCACTGGAAACGATACTGCATACTTCAGGAGTAAAGTTAATTAGTGATTAATGAGATTCCTTAAACGCTGCTTTTCAGTCCGACTGATTAGGATTCCCAATACTGGACAAGGTGGAAGAAGAGCTGCAAGCACAGCAATTCTGCTCACAGATGTGACAAACATGGGTCAGAAATCACATCCACTCACGAGGTTGTATGCTTGCTAAGGATGAGCTGCTTCTCCTTTGGAGTACTTACAAATAAGATGATAAAGCCAGAGGTATCTGTTACAAACTACTGTAAACATGTCAGTCAGAGCCTCATTCCTCGTGAACTTCCCCCAGGGGCAATGAGGGGAAACAAAATGGAAAAGCAATTCAAATTACTGAACTCCTTTGGTGAAATATGGCCTAACCAGTTGCCTGGAGATGCCTGCAGCAAACAAGACTCCAGCTGCTCCAGAGCTGCCCCACTCCTCTGCAGTGCTGAGGCAGCATGGCCAAAGAGCTGCTGGACTTCACCCACCACTGCGTGCCTCTGCCCTGACGTCTCTGCAGTGCCCATTCCCTTCACCTTTTCTGCAGGGCCCCTGCACAGCTGGACTGATTTTCACCTCTGCTGTAGCAATGACTAAATAAGAAATGAAAGCTAATTTGTGCAGAAAACGCAGAGGTGTATTTTCAAAGAAACTTAGTAGCCAGAATAAAAATCATCTGTTGATTGATCAACAGAATTTAATTGGCTTTTGTAAGCAGTGAGCAGTATAGATTCTGTACCACAGCAGGTACATCAGTACAATTTCAAGGTAGGAGATGTAATTATCTACTGGTATTATGTAACAGGTGGATCAAATACTTATTAGGATGTACTTAATAGTTCCTAACTGGGTACTATCTGATGCTGAGCCTTGTTCATAACATAAAGTTGCATCCAAATGGCAAAACTAGAAAGATCAGAAGTAGCAGCCCATAACAGACCGAAACAAAGAACTACCAGCAGTGTTGATGGAGCTTCCTTCAAAACAGGACGTGAGCAATGCCAGCGTAGCATATTCAAGTTTTCATTGAATATGGTCCACAACTCTTTTTTGGAATGTAGGATTTTTTACAGTGTCACTGGAGGCAGGATTCACACAGCTCTGCATGTAACATCTGATAGCACTGGTCAGCCAGCACCTGGCTTAGAGCCTGGCAGCACCTGAACATACCCAGGCACACCTTTTACCTTCTGTGCCATAACACACCAGCCCATCTAACCCACAGGAGCAAGAAGCAGAGGTATTTATTCCTGAAAGGTGTATTTACTCACATCTCTCCTCGGAAAGGTGCCCAGCAGCTTGTACTCCTCCCAAGGATATCCCTTGGAAGCTACAAAATCAAAGACAACCTGCAGCTTGCTGCTGGCCAGGAAACGCCGCTCAAAGAATTCTCCGCTGGGCGTCCGGATGCGGAGCTTGCTGACAGACTCAGTGCTCTCCTCCTTCGGCTCGGGAGGCAAAGACTGCTCCAGAGACAGCCTGATAGCCTGGGGAAGGAAAAACAACCATTTCAGGCTGCAATGCCAGCAACGGAAGAAAAGGACAGAAAGCTTTGCTTTTTATTTCTTCTAGAACTTCAAGATGTGTCGCAGTGCTCCGGAGCCTTTATATCTCAGTGACAAAATAATTTTTATTCACTCCTTAATAACAGCCCACCAGACAACTAATTAAAATAAATCCTTCTTTATAACACATATTATTAGGTCTACAGTTAATGCACGATGGGATACGTAATTTAATCATTTGGCAGAAAGCCTTGGAAAAAAATTGAATGAGAGAATAATTGTCAAGTGGCCAATTGCTTCCTTAAAGGGTATAAATTAAAAGGCAGTAAAAGTATATCTTTAAAAGCACTTGTCAAATTGCCTTCCTCTTGCAGAGACTAATTGACCATTTCGCAGTAGACTGGACCCTTAATGGCAGTTCAGAGTGAAAAGAAATATATGCAAGAAATTTACTATAAATAAACTGAAACACTGCTAGAAGACACAACTAAAAAGGCCACGAATGTACATTAGATACACAGAGTACACATAAAAGTAGGAATGGTTAAAGAAGGAAACAGAAACGGGAGCTTGAAGATTTTAAGTAAGTTGTTGTTATTATTATTATTATTATTATTATTATTATTATTATGGTTCCAAGTACAGGTGAGCACATCTTCTGCAACAACTTGCATGAAATCAGCCCTCAAATTGCAATGACACTACACGTCTGAAAATGTGTATGACTGCCCTCCTGCTAACATTGCTGATGTCAAGATTTTAAGGGCAGGACCCAGGTCTGTGTTCTCTGTCCTCTGTCTCTGGGAGCTGCTACAGCACCAATCCTCTGATCACTTTTTTTTAAAATATAAAATTAATGGCTATCATTAGACTGCTGAATGAGGTGGGCTTGATTTTCAAGGGCATTTTTGGTACTTACGGGCAGCATCAGCATCTGTCAAAAATTTGATGATACTCAGAAGCAGCTCTGTTACAATAGAACCTCACTTAAGGAGAAGGCAAATCAATGGAAGAAGCAGCAGAAACACACTGCCTGCCCCAAAATGTGCCTAAAAGACAATTTTTCAAACTGAAGAGGCAGTCAGGCAGGGATTTACCCATTTTCAAGGAACTTCCAGGATACACAGTTGCTATTTGTGCCTTTGAAAACCTTCCCAAGGTCATTTAGTAACAGAAACTGATGGAGGGTGATTACATTGCAGGGAAAGGACTGGGCAGAAGCAAGATTATGAAGGTTTTTAAATAGTCTACTTCTTACACACGCACCTCTGAGCAAATTATATCTCAGTATAAATATTTATACATAGAACTTGAGTTCATTTCTGCTCATCTACTATGAGATTATATTTTAAATAGATTCTATTTTAATTTTCTCCCTTTCCATTCTCAACCACCTGCCTACTATCTTGCTGTTTTGACATTTCCCCACACAGTATAACAACAGATGCTACATTATTTACTGAACCCAATCAATTATATTATAGAAAAATAAACAACAGTAGCTCATTAGAGCTCCTTCCTTTGTGCAAAGAGTGCGTCGCTCCCCAAAGTAACCACTCTCCAATGCTTCAACATAAAATGGCAATTTACAATGGATATTCTGTACCAGCAAACCAAGTCAGAAAACAATGACATGATGGATCACATTAAAAACTCTTGGACTTGAACAAGCAATTTCAGTTTGTTGATAAAAAGATGTTCAGTATGTGAAGAGCTCAACAGTCAGATTTTAAAATACGAACTGAACACAAAGCCACTTCTGTAAGTAAACACTGTTGCAGAACAATTCAGTCCAAGTAATCTGTATACTTGAAAATGGGGAGTGTTAGTAAACATTATTGTTAAAATCCCTTTTGTTCTACTAAGCAAACAGATCCTATTATTTTCATTACTGCACTCTGCATTAAAACAGGGAAGCCCAGGTATATTTTGATAACATGGGCCAGTCTTGCAGCCTTTGCACAAGAAAACCATTTCCAAAAGGCCAAGGTATCAGAAAAGGTTCAGGAGCAGATATAATGAAGCAGGAAGAATTATTGTTTCTATGCATGCAAAATTACTCAGAGAAGAAAAACGTATTTCTTATTTGAGTCTAAATGTGAGCTGATTGTGAGCCTGTTCCTGCTACAGAAGATTCATGTTTGACTGTTACTAACCTCACAGAATTGCCATCTCACAACTGGTCTAGATGCTGAAAGAGGCTGCAGGAGCCATCTCTGAGAGGCACTGGGACCCTCGGCCCTCACAAAATTGAGAGAATCTACAAAATAACAGTTTGAGGAACAGTGCTCTTCACAGCGCAGGGTTTCTGTCTTCTTTCAGAGGCCTAGAGCCATAAAGTACTTGTTTAAAAACAATTTTCATTCTAAGGAAGATTCTGTAGAAGACTGTTCAGAAATTTTTTTAAGTACCACAAATCCAAATGTCAAGATTCTGGATTTTATTTTCTTGCATTTTTTTTAAGAAGTGCATTGTCTCCCAAATTAAATTTGGCAACTTGTTTGATCAGAATTGCAGGTAGGCTTTGTGCTACTTCCTGGAAAAAAATGAAAGGGCTCCATGTTTTTAAAAGGAGTGGCTGCAGAAAACAGGTTAGAGCCTCCCAAAGATTCCAGCATTTATGGAGCTCATTTCACAGATCTCCTGTGAGCAGGTCTATCTAATATATGGCTGTATTTGAGACCCAGATGATATAACAGAAAAGCTAATAAACAGTGGATGAAAATGATTTAGCTGCACTTGGTTACACAGATATATACTAAGAAATCAATAATAATAAAAAAAAGGGCCACATAAAAAGTAGACTCTGAATTGAAGTTGCAGTGTATTGAATGACAGTGTCAGTGCTCATAAGCTTCATGAATTCAAGAAGTTGTCAGAAAAGGTAAAACATCTCACCTCACGTTCTTCCTCCTGTTCTTTCCGGATTTGTTCCAAGCGAAACTGCTCTGCCATTTCCCTCTCCTGTGCTTCCCTCTGACAAACACAAAGGGCAATCCCACATAAATATGTGATAAATAGAAGTGTAAAGAAATTTCTCAACGTTTCTGTAGAAATTAACATAAGAGATAGGCTATTTATTAAAGAGATATTTTCCTGCCATTCCTTTCCCAAATTCTATTACTAAATGAAGCCAGGACGGGTTCAGCTAAAAGATACAGTCAAGTCTAGTCCTAGTGACTTTATCTGGTGCCACTTTACAACACTGAGGACTCAAGGGTCTCATGTTCAGAGCACAACTGAAGGTGGGCAGTCCTGTGCACCACAGAGCATTCCCAAACTCCAAAGGGTTCCCAGCCCACTGGGGTCTCTCCCCCTGCACACACCTTGGCTCTGTCAGCCTCCAGCGAGATGCGGTACGCTTCATCCTGCTCTCTTTTCACATTTTCTCTGGCTTCACGTTCATCCTAAAGGGAAAAAAACAAAAAAAGAAAAAAATCAGCAAACAGTGCACCAGTATGATAAACATCTTTATGTTCACCAGCACTCTTTAACCTCAGTGATTTCAACACCACCCAACTACCGCTAGGAGAAACACGTTCAGAGATGCCTCAAGGGTGACTGTGGCTTTAGAAATTCTGACTACCTGAAGCTATGATTCAGATGCCAGGAAAGGGAATGGTGTGTCCAAGCCCTGGCCTGAGGGCTGGATGAGGCAGCCAGGCTCTGCACTGAGGGCCATGGCAGGCACAGAGCCCCGGAGAGGAGCAGCCTCCAGGGGAGGGGTCACTGCAGGAGGGGATGGGCTGGAGCTGGGGGGGATTTCCCTCCTGACCCCAACAGCTTGGATGGTTTTGTAACAGGGAAGTGTGGTTTAGATGCTGATTTTCATTGGCTCTCTACTCAGACTGATGGTGGGTAATGGCTGGTCCTGACAGAGAAAGCCCAATCCCAGGTCCTTCCTGGGTCAAAAACCCCTCAGCAGGGTCCATCCAGGGTCACGACTATCAAACATCATCCAGAAGCCTCAATTCACAGTACTGAATGTTATACAAAGATTGGAAAGTAGCAGGTCCTGCTCTGAAGTGTCTCAAATGGACAGATGCAGGAAAGCAAGGAACAGGAGGTTACCATGCCAGCAAAAAGTATCTTATCAAAAATCACGGCACAAAAAAATGAATGTTTTCTAAAAACACACAAATGACAAAGCAAAGCATCATCCACACAGCAGAGGATCAAAGAGTGGATATCCCCAAAAGCTGGAATAACTGCACTGGGGTGATGTCAAATAAAGCAAAGTGTACAATCAATAGCTTCATACTCTGCCTCTGAAGCAGAGACAGTGGCTGCTCCCCTGTGCTTACTCCTCTTACATCTCATAATCCCCCCAGAGCCCTGCAGAGGCTGCACTGGTCCCTACAAAAATCAATAGGATTTAGCTGTGAGCCTGCTGGTGGGCTCAGCAGGGTCTCCCCTGCAGTTACCAGCACTTGCACTGGGGCAATCTGTACCCTGCGTTTCACAGAAATTGAAGTCTACTACCTACTGCTTCTTGAAGAATTACATTAATCTTCCCATTCAGCTGCAACATTTATTCCACATAAAAGAATCATTTTGCTAAGTGATCAATTTTCTCCTCAAAACATCATTATTTGGCAAAAAAGTCAATTCTGAATAGGAGGAGCTCATGCTAACTGTAATTATCACAACATACAAACATGCCAAGATGTCCCTCAAACAAAACTTGAACATCTCAGTGGTTAAATCTCTAAAGTAGAATGCAAACACAAGAGGAAAGGACAAACTGCAGGGAAAACCATACAACTTCCACTTGGAAAGTAGCAAAATCTTTTGAGAGGACAGAAACAGGACCCAAAGTTATCCTACAATCGATGTGTCCTGAATTTCATTACAAGAAGATTTAGAAACTATCACTTTGTTCAGCAGAGCCAAAACATGAGTAGAAGTAATTCTTGCAAAATGCAAAAAAGGACAATAACCACCAAATAACTCTTCCCCTTCCTGGCTACTCTGGACCTTGATGTTTAGGTACTCTGCTCATGGAACTTGAACTTGATAGCAAAAACTACCCTACATGAATATTCCATTTCTGAGAAGAGGGGGAGTTGAAATAATTAAACAGCTCCAATTTTTATGTTTTCCAAATATGAGGAAAGCTTGTTGAATACACAGAAGTTTTCCCAATTCTTCTCATAGATGGATTGTAACAGTAAAGAAAAAGATTTTGTGCTATCTATACTGAGACTTTTCATAAACATACCGAAAATTTATCTTAGAATAGTGAGAACCAAAACAACCTTTCCAATTCAGCTCACTAAAGGAAGATGACTTCCAGTAATCTGCCAGAGGACAAGCCTTTAAAAATATTTAGAATTACTTCAGAAAGAACCTATTCAACTTTCATGTTTTTCAAGTCTGTGTATTACACCTAACTTTACAAACTGAATTTCAAAAGTCACACAAGTCCAGTAATGCCCAAAAGAACTCTGAAAGATTAGATACAACTATTGCAACTACAGGCTCTTCTCCATCAAAGATTGCTAACAATTAAGATAGAGTTATTGTAGTTTATATAAAAATAAAATTTACCAAAAAAATACTGATGCTACAGATTCTACAACTAGAATTGAAACATGAATTCCAGGCATTAAAAAAACCCTAAAATTCTTTCTCCCCTCTTCATTGCAGCTATCATCATCACAGAAGTGGATTATGAAAAAGATGTCAGGAATGTGAAGAATTACCACGCATGACTGCCTGGTCCTCACAGAAATACGTGAGCCACATGTCAAAGTAAATGACCGTGCCACTGAGCCCTACACCTCATGGAAATAATACTGCTCTTACTGAAACAGACCTTAAAAACAAACCTGGAACCCAGAGTTCTTTGAGTAAGCAGCAGATGTAATCCCATTAAATGCCTCTTTGTACCTACTTCTGTTAATACTTCTGTTTGTTAATACTGCTCACACATAACAGGAACCAACTCCTCCACGGAGTTTACAGCTAAATTGTGGTATTGTTCAGTTCAGAGTTACACCTTGGACAAATTTTAAACATTAGAAGAAGCAGTTCTCCCTTTTGTAATGCCGTTTCTTATTTTAGTCATCTCTTCCTCTAGAGAAGAATGAGGATGCCTCAAGTTCACCAGAAAGCAACAAAAGGAAACTCACAGTAGTGACAGGAAAAGCGGAAGAAAATATTTTGCGGAGAATCTTCCACCGCACTAACAAAGAACACATGAATGACAGTCGTGCCACTAATAATTAATATAAAACATTTCGCAAGTGTTATCCATCAATAAAATTTGAGGTAGCTGACAACTTTCCTGTTAGACTCTACATAAATCACAGTATTGACTGAACACCACTAAATGCATGTCCACAGTGCTTTTGCAATGAAGGCAGAATTGCCACTTTCCTTTTTCAAGAAATCAAAGTATAAACAGACATGGCCTATCCTGGGTCACTTAAAAAGCATTCATCAGAAACAGGGGTTTCTGGATGATGGACAAAGAGGGTCCTTAATTGATTTTAAGACAGCAGATTCTACTAGTTAAAAATATTCAGCTTTTTGAATGGTATGTTTTGCTGGAAAAGTCAGCATTGGCCCTTCTGGGCTTTTTTTCCCCTATTTATTACTGTAATTTCTGAAGGTAGGATTTAATGATTTAACCCCAGGAGCCAGCTCTGCACCTGATTTGTCTCAGGAAGCTGTGTTATTTTATTCCCCATCGCCCTTTGAGATCAGTTTTACTGTGAAGTAAAACCAGACGAGACAGAACTTGAGAAGATAACCAGGAGCAGAAGACATTTCTCACAGCACCGGTGAGTAAAGTGCTATTGCAAGAAAGAAAGAAAAAAAGTGTATATGCTGAATGCCTATGTGAAAGACAGTTCATTTCACTGAACCACTCCTGAAATTAAAATCTGCAAATGCTTAAGGCTATTCACGGGAGCGTTAAAGAGAAACACCCCTTTGTCCAAACAAACCAGTGCAAGAAAGGCATTAATTTGACTCACTAAGATGACAGACTTGCACATTGTATAACTTAAACATACGTGATGGGGAATATATGGAAGGAAAAAGTGCACACAGACTGTGTTGGGGGTATGGGAACCCCAAGGACAAAGCAAATGGACGTTTCAGCAGTGGCAGAACTACAGGAGGAGGCAGGAGGGAGCAGAACAGCACAGAACCACCACAGGATCCTGCCTGTTCACATTGAAGGCTGACAGCTCAGCTCCAGATACTGATTTTTGGGAATTAACTCAAATGACAAGAAAAAAACCAAACCCAAAACCTCCAAGGAATCCTGCAGTACCTTTCCACAGGAAACGGGCCAGCCAGCCCTGATACATTGGCCCAGCTGGGCTGAATATCCAGTCACTGGAGCCATGTACAGCCTAAAAGCCACAGGGACTAAATATAAAATATCTTCCTTCTTTCTTTCCTGTCATTGCCTTGCACTTTGCCAAAGCTCTGACCATGCCCTAAACTCCTGAAGGCAGCATTTGCATCTACTGGGGTGTGTGTGGCGAAGTGCTCAATGGGAAGCCCATCGTTTGGGCTGCTATCATATTACAAACACAAAACTGGAATATTTAATCAAATAAATTTTGATTACTGTAGTTTAATTAGTTATAACTAGTAATAATTAGTAAATGTGCTAATTAGATTTTTGAGGGGTTAAATCCCAATCTTCGCTAGACGGCTGTCATCACCATAATGCTTCTGCGCTTTGGAATTTAATGGATTTCGTGTATTCTCATAATCTCTTATTGTGCAAATACTATACACCATGATACACATGACAGTGTTAGATGGAACACAGATTATCCAAAGTATTCAGATGCCTGATTTCTACTGATTTACATGTGAGCTTTAGTCCCTAGCAGAAACTGCAGAGGTCTCCTGCAGAGATGATGGAAGCACTTCCCTTACATTTGACAGCAGTGAGGCAGAAAAGGAGGAAAAGACATGGTGATACCAGGCTCCTCACTGCACAATTGTGAAAACACTTGGCCACTAAAGCCCCAAAGCCCTGTGGCAGGGAAAAGAGGAAAACGAATTTATGTTGCCTATTTGGAGTTTGGTTTTCCTTCACATGTTTTTTAAATGCCCATCCAGACATTGGTGAGGAAGGACCTATGTTTTCCTCACGCTGTAGAAGTGTCTAGGAAGGAGAGATGTCACTCAAAAACAGAGAGCAAATATGGTGACTCTGCAGGCCTACATTTTTCTACAGCTTATCTTCACTCAGAGTCTGTTTACAGCAGTTTTTCCAGTTTAAAAATTCTTAAGTGTCTCTCCTTTACACTAAAGACCAGTGTGCTCGCGGGCATAGTTTAAAGTGAATTTAAGGTTTTAATTGGTATTTGTAAAAATAAGAAGGTCTCTGAAGCAACTGTGGGTATTTCAATTCCACCTTCAAGTTTAATCCGAGAGCAGGAGTGCCAGTGTTGCGTAACGACAAAAATAAACACGACCAGAGACCTACTGTTACTTAAATGTGGACAAGTTGGACCAGCTGTGTAACAGACAATGCTTCTACAGTAATAAATGTTGACAGCAAAAATAAAAAATGCATTACTGAGGCATCATCAAATGAGCCCTGTCATTACATGGAAACTCCGCCCTGTATAAGCTTGTCAAAAAGTGTTACTGTAATCCTTTGAGAAGCCTCCTCCTCAGGCAATGGAGAAAAAATGTTGAGGATCGGCCCAGAACAGGTGTGTTGTGCTGTAATGCCAGGATTTAATCACAGATCTCTTCACATTAATCTCACAAAGGAACTAACTCGGATCTATTCGGGCCCATCACGCCACACTGAGACGATTATTTAACGATCCAATTAAAGCAAGCAAGCTCACAGGGTGTTTAAAAATGGACATTCCGGGGCGAACAATATTTTACAACTATTATTTGTTTTCCTAAGCCCAGCACCAGGCACTGACACTTATGAGGAACTGATACTCAAGAGGAACTGATACTACACACTCTTTTCAAAGTCAGTGCCCGAAAAATCTCAGTGCACACCTTGATCAACAGTGGCAGAGGCTGGTTATCCCTGCTCTGAGATACCCTCTCTTGCTTACAGAAGAAACTCCTTAATGACATTTATTCCCTCTCTGCAAAACTCCCCAGCCCCACTGCCTGAGCAGTAGCTGAGCTGTCAACTCTTGTAGTGGCGACGAGGGGAGCAAATACGGTTAGAAATAGAAAATATGCCCATCAGGTGCAAGAAATCATTAGTGCAGCAGCAGAATAACTCTGCATACACAGCGTGAGGTTGGACTTCAGTCCCCAGTCCTGACTGCACTGGGAAGGGTGAGACTGTATCCTGGCCAAGTGGCCTCACTGGTGATGGTCACCGAGCCCACCACTGAATCATCAATTGGCCACTTCTCATCAGGAGAGCCAAGTGAGCACACCAGTGTTCAGTTCTGTTCATCCAATTTTGCTATTTGTGCTTGTTCTTACAGCAATCTTAGCAGCAAAGTTATAAAAACAGACAGCAGGACACCTAGACCGTGTATCTACAATGGCACACCAACAGCATGGTCCAAAAGAGGCAGGAGGTTTCCAAAATGTCATCTGGTCAACACAACAGCTCATGATTGGCCCAGAACCCTGGAGAGGCAGGGAAAAAAATAGGACTGAAGGTTGATCTCCCTTTAAGAAAGCTTGGGAGAGAAAATGGGTGCAGAAGCTACACACCAGGACAGGCATGATGGGTTACCATGAGTACACACGTGCATCCCAATGTTTTTAAGGTATTTCTTTGGAGATTATGTAAGAAAAATCTTAATGGAGTGCAATACACAAATCTAAAAATTAAATCCAATTGCCAGTTAAGTGATGGTATTTTAGTACTTGACACTAAAAAAATACGCAACAGATTTGCCCCATTCAAATGTTATCAGGCTAAACTGGTAAATTTTAAAAATATATGGATACAAAAGCACAGGATTTAGCTAAACATTATTATCACCACCAGCTAATGAGGGGGCTCATGTCACCCAGGTGAGGTAAGTGGGTGACGCTGCTTTGAGCATCCCACCTACACCCCCAGCAGATGCTCAGTGACAGGGAGCTGCTGTTCAGCCAACATCAGCTGAACAGCTGGACCAGCAGCTGGAGTGGCACCAGTCCTCCTGTACCCAAATAACCATCAGAGGGCACTGCAAAACATGCTGTGCCAAGCAGGATTATGCAATGGCTGTGCTGGAAGCTTTCATGTGCATGAGAATTTCAGCTGCATAAACTCACTCCTCACTGACTTCATGCTGTCATTTACAAATGTTTCCAGTTCTGGTTCTCTCTCACACACACTTCTGTTTACAGCAACGCTACATCGATGACTTCCCTTCTTAAAGCACAAAAGAATTTTCTGCTTATCTTCTTGTGGTTTTACGATGACTTATTGTTGCTATTAAGAAAACAGTAACAGAAACCGGACTCTGTATCCTGTTTGCTACTGTAATATTTGGGAAAAAATTGCACCAACTGCAGTAAGATCTTAAAAAAGAAAAGGTGTTGATGTTTGAACACTTGAAGTTGTCAAGTACGAGGGTTACAAGAAAGCTACATGTTATGTAGCAAACCACAAAAAGGCAATATTTTGTTTTCAGGATGAAGCCCTCTATTGAGTGCAGACTGCTTGTCAAATACCCATTCTCTGGAATAGTAATTTCATAAAGCAAGGTTATTTTTTGTTTTAAACTTCCTGCTTCAAAGGCAAAAGTGGCTGAGATCACCTTTTCAGTGTGCTTGTAATGAGTGGAGCCAAGGTGTAAGTAAATATCCTATTTGTGTATAGAACCCAGAGTGTCTGGAAAGTTGCCTGCAAAGTTTATGAAATTTTCCAGTAGTTTTCTGAATGTCAAAGTGGGTTAGAAAAAGTTCCTGTTGGGGAAGAAATGTCACCAGTGTTCTCAGTGACAGAAAAACAAAAGACTACAGAAGACCTGGACAAAGGTAGATTTTAGAGAAATGTGTAAAAATTAATTCTCCATTCTCCCTACACAGGAAGAGCACTTGGGGAAAGAAGCCAGGAGCCAACAATCCCATGTGGGGACTGGACTGTCACTGTCACTGCTCTTGGCCATCCAGTGAAGGATGGAGAGCAGCCCAGGACAGGAACCAGTACCTGGTCCTGCGTCCAGTCTGGTGTCCTGTTCCTCACTCTGCTCCAATCCTATCACTCCTACTTCCAGTTTCTTCTCCTATCCCTTGTTTGCTCTTATCTCTCCACCTTTATATGCTTTTGTTTCCCTCAGTTTTCTTCCTTTTTATCAGCTTTTACAGTTTTTTATTCCGAACCTCTCTTGGAGCTTGTCTGTGAAGTAAATTTTACCTTCTTACTAAAGCATTAAAAAAACTCCCATACCGAACACACTCTTGTTAAAATGCAATAAAAAATTCAGTTATATTGTGCCTTGGATTTTTCTTGTAATCCTCATATTTAAATTTGTGTTCAGTATCACAAAATTAAAGTCAATTTCTTTACCAATGAATTACAGGTAGAATAAATAAAGAAGAAAAAGTGAATGACAGATATTGTGCAGATACTGTGCCTTCATATTATAGTCAGTAAATCTTGTACTAATGAGATACAAGATTTAAATGTGAAGAATGTGTTTAGTGAATTATTGTCAATCAACGTCTATACAACAGGATAAGAATAATCTTGAATGGCAACACACCTATTATTACAAATTCCTAAGTACTTCATTACTTCAAAATGTCACTCTCAATTTACAGAGTAACAGATAAAGATCTTTCAGCTGTGTAACTCACTGTGTCTGCTTCTGTGTAATTGAAACACTGGCTTTGAGAAGTCTTGTCATAATTTATGTATTCAGCATCCTTCTGAATGGTGCTTCAGTACTGGTGTACTGGTTAAAGTTGGGTTCAGCCCCCTTTTAAACAGACATGTTTAAGATTTATTAATCTATTTTTATTTTTTACCTATGACTTAGAGCTGGTCAGTGGGAAAAAATCTGGTAATTTTCCTTGTATAAGCGTATTAAGCTCTATAATATCACTATAATGTAAATAGTCACTGCAGACTGATGTTCAGAAAAAGGAAAGAAACCGAAAATGACAAGACCAAAAAGGAGGAGTTGTTTTGAGAGACCCAAATACACAAAGGAGATTTTACCTTTTTAATTTCTGACAATGGAAGAGACACTAAAACACATCATACCCAACTCCACTGGCCAAAGAAACATCTGGTTAATTTACATCTCCAGTGATTAGTGGAAGCCAGGAGGTATCTGCAGCAACTTTCAGTGCTCACCTCATCCTTTATGTCTTCCTGCTGCTGGGCACTGAAGATCTCCATCGCAGCCATCAGCCTCATCATTAGCTCATCCACTGTTGTGTTACCTAGCAACAAAGGAAGATAGCTGAACTTCATTTCATTAAAGTTATTAAACAAAAAAGAAGTCATTTTAGAATTAATCCATAAGAAATAGCCAGACTTTAAAAAAAAAAAAGTCAAGAGTAGAAAATGCAAATATCTCAGTAGAATGCTTTCAGTTCACCTTTTTACTGAAAACTCAAAATTATTTTTATGCACATTGATCACAGGTTAAAATTTCAGGTGGTGCAAATCTGAACAATTGCTTTTGTGCTCACATAAATTAACTCTGTCTTTTAGCCACTGATATTAAAGGAAAGCAGTAGATCTGGGATTCCCTCATGTGAAATTGATTTTACAGTTTTAGAATTCCCAGGGAGACCAAAGCAACTGCTTAGTCAGGCAACAAAAGGTAGGATGTTGGCAGCAGCATCCAAGTGGATCGGTTTAAAAAAATGGAAAAACCCAGAATACAACGATTGAACGGATGTGTGTGCACATTTTATTTGGGTATAACTAGTAATAAAATTTCAAATACTATATTTTCATCAGTCTATTTACTTCTCAAAAACCTTGCAGAGCTAATGAAGTGGAAAATTATGTCATCCATGTGCGTATCATGAAATAGAACACATACATAGGAAAACAGGTACCTCCCCATGTTTTCCTTCCATCATGCCTCCAGTCTTCAAAAAGACTGAAAGATTACTTTAATTTCCTACTAAGATGCATTCTTTGGTTTCTCTTTCTAAACTGAAGACTAGACTACCCATTAAAGCCACTTGTCATAGTAGTTAAAAGGTCTTAAACCATGAGAAATGGTCAAAAACTATAAAGTCCTAACATCTGCCAGCCTAAACAGCTGTTGGACCCCAGCAGAACAAGTACCACTAAAGAAAACAAAACTGTCCCCATAGTTTCCAACCCCAGGACAAAAATAAAAATCAAAAGCAAACTTAGACAGTCTGCATTTCAATAAATGCCACTGGGGTCTTAGGTTTCTATATAGTTGTATCTCTTCTGTCAACATGCCTTCTCGCCCAGCCCTGAAAGGCCCTCATTGTTCCCATTTCTAACATTTGCTACCTTAGCAGAAAATGTTATCCCACATGCTACAACACGCAGGACTTCAGAGACCACTATTCATTTGGGGCAGCATTGTTAAAAGATACCAGTGTCCCCACTCCTGGGAAAATAACAAGCGGAGATTGTTTGATTTTTGTTAAAGGATAAATTTAAGTAAGGCTACAATAGGTGATCGTTTTAGTTTAGTGCAAAAGATTGCAGAAAACCTGACAAATCATTAAAACTTAATGAATGCAATTAAATAAGCTGGATTATTTTGTAATATAAAGCTGCATTGTATTATGACTTTGAATTGTTGCTAAAGCAGTTAAGTAATTTAAGTCAGTAGCAGCACTGACTTCAGTGGGATGGCAAAGGTTCTGAACTGCACTGCAGAGTCAGAAAACCAAGCTATTTATAAGACTATTCCTATGAAATAAATTTTATAAGTTACAGCATTCATACTATGAATTAGTGCTGTGCTGTACCTTGCACCGAGGAGACAAAATCTGTGCAAAAATTAAACATTTTGTCCACAGGAAGGAATACTGGAGATTCCTCAAGAAAATTATAAATCCCAGAAGCAGAAAGAAACACTAAAGCTTGTCTGCAAAGGCAGCATTTACTGAAGCTGAATTTCCTCAGGAAAACAAGGAGGTCACAATAAAGATTGCTAGATATAAGCAATAAAAAATGAGGACACAGTGTCATGAAGGCAAACTGGTGGAGAAAGCAGAAGAAATGAGAGGCAGCCATTCTTTGATGTGCTCTAATTTGAAGAGTTACTGAGAACAGCAGTCAAAGGGCAACACTTCACATCTAAGTCATCTTGCTGTCAGTGAAATCAGAGGAATGGTTACACCAGAAAGAACTGCTCATGTAAGCCAGAAAGCTTCATTTATGTGAGATTACATTAGGAACTTAAATCCCGATCTGATGTGGGGGTCTCGATGCTGCAGGCAGGTCTGAAAATGCAACTCATGTCCAAATATTAGCAACAGGAGCCCAGGTATTAACAAGGAGCTACACACAAAGAACCAAATGCATTCTGGCACTATGCAAAAAGTGCAGCCAAAATCTTTTGGAAATAAGGAACATGTCTGGATATAAATCTGGAAAACTAAGTGAGGCTCTTTATTGAGGAAATTAAGCTTCCACTTAAAAAAAAAAAGAAAAACTACAATTCTACTACAGTCATGGCAACTCCAATCTCTAACACCACGCTAATTAATACATTTATGAGTAGGAGATAATCATACCCTGGCAACTTAAAGTGTGTTTTGTGTAATAAATTCCCATTCTGGACATCTTAAAAGAGAAACAGTTAGCAAAGATCTCTGATAACAGTTTCAATACTCACATAAGGAATACTTTTAATATCAAGTGAGAACTGTACCTTGTATTACATTCAACACTTCGTTAGACGATCGTTTTCCCATAATAATAAGGAAAAGTGGAAACTGGTCTGTCTTCTGAGTTCGAATTGTTTGGGCTACAACACTCCCAAAATGTCTAGTGCACATCGTCAGAAACCTTGTGGGGGAAGAAAAATAGTTAACATTGTAGAGGAGTTTTTGAAATTAAGTTTAAAAAAATAATTATGCTAAATTCAGCAGTTTAACTGAGCTCTTCAACTTTTTATGACTAAATTATTACAATATTTACAAACATGATAGGGTCCTGGTTGTCTAAATTAAAACGGTTAACAACTGCTTGGGACAGTGATTTATTTGATGGAGAATTCCATTTCCTGTTACACTCTGTGATGACTATAATTCAAAACTACCACCCCAAAATAATCATGCTAAATCAATCGTTAAAAAAACTTCTAAACAGACACTAAGTAGAGTAACAATCTAATAAACATAGTGAAGTATAAAAATAGTAAATTTAATACAAAAGCACAATTTAATAATGAAAGATCAAGAAATTGTTTTTATCAGTCCCAGAATTAAAACATGGTACTTCAGAATTGTATTTTCTTTTGCACCAGTGCCCTGCCAGTGACATACTTAGCAGTGTGGTCTAAAAAACAATAATTCTAAGCTTTTGACCAAAAAAAGCTCTTAGATATTAGCATACAGAAGTCTAACATTAGTATTCTTAACACGATCTTGAATAAATGAAAAAACTGATAAAGCTTTTCTCTTCCATTAAAGGACTGTTTGAAATTAGCATTTCTTTCAAGAGAAAAGGGTAGCTTATGATATGTTTTCAGATCTGATGGTAAAAAGTAAATGTCATAATAATAATGAATTATGAAAGACCAAATGCAAATATAGAATGCTTTAATAAGATCCAATTTAATAAAGTCTGTAAAAATAATGGACTTTTAATAACACGGGTCACAAAAGGCAAAACAGTGGAAATTCTGAGGACTAGCCACTGGTACAGGCTTATTAATTCTTAATTATGTCCATGAAAGGCAACTTAAATCGTGTGTTTTCTTATGCCTTATGATAATATTTTAGGTAACAACTACTCTGAAATGTATGCTCTAACTGAAGAGCAAAGTCCCGTTGTCACATGCATTAGAAGCCAAATCTATTTGAAAAGACAAACTGCATTAAAATGTCAAGTGCTCCAAGTAATTTCTTCCCAAAGATACTGAAAAGATCCAAAATTGCGATTTTTTAAATCTATATATATATTGCATCCAATAAAATGGCTAAAAATGGATAAGCCTGACAAGTACAGCACTGGGCTTACTCGAGGCACCTGAAGTACAAAAAAAACCTCTCCTCAGAGAGAATTTGTCTTTGGCTGTAGTTAGATGGAAGGCAATGGGTGGGGGTGGCAAGCAAATATTTCAAAGCCATAAGTGTTACTCCTTGATTCTCTGTATTTTTCAACTCAGAACAATCACACACAAAGAAGACATCAAAAAAGCTGAACCAACTCTGCTGTCTCAGAAACAGCGACATAGACACGTAACATCTGGTAAGGATAAAACAGTGTCTGTACAGCCTGGACATATAAACTCTTCAGATAAATAATGGGTTTTGATGTCTTCCTTTCAAGGTGGGAACAGGTAAGTGAAATGTTGGCCTCACAGAAGCCAGTGGTGATCTCCCATGGCAAAATGACTAATATGAGGTCAAGGTTTCACTCCTGGAAGCAATAAAGACAGTGGACAATTGAACTGAATTCCTGAGACTCGCGTATTAAAACTGTTTAACAGTCTTCAACACAGCACAGAAGAAAAGCACTCAAGTTTCACAGAAAAACAAAGCATTTAACTGGAGGTGAAGAAGTGCTGTAGAGAATAATGCTAGAAGGAACAAAACTAAAGAGACAGTACTAGTTGTACTAGTCAAAGGTGTTGGTTTGGTAATTTTTTTTAAAAGTCTATTTTGTATTTAGCCAACCAACAACTCAGTCCCAAAATATGCTTTTATAGGTGTAGGTTTTGCATGCAGAGAATTATGAACGAAGTATTTAAGTATGTTAAGAAGATTTTATAACTTTTTCCTGGGAGATGAATTTTTATATGCAGGACTTCTGGCTGCCTACATACAACCAAACAGTTTATGACACCTTGGGGTGCTCTGTAATGCAGGCTGGACAGGTTTCAGCTCCCCGGCCTCAGGAGATGACACGTCGTGCCAGGCTGCTGTAAGGGCACACACACTTTCCTGGCTGAGTGGCAGCAGAACAGATGCCAGGTGCCAACATCTCCCCTCATGGTGGGTTTTTTCTTCTTGGTGCCACTTCTCACAGCCACTGAAGCCAACTGTCCTGCTCTCACCAGTCACCTCCCTTCCTGTGCTGCTGTCACAATCTGCTCAGCACACTCACGTACCAGTGATGAGAGCAGCTCATGCCAATTCTGGTGTGAATGCCACAGACTTTCTTGGGGGAGGAATGAGAAACAACTCTTCTTCCCAGCATTTCCAACACGGAATCACCAATGTCCAGACCACAGGACAGGCAGCTGTGATGAGAATGCTCATGGGGAATGAAGGACCACCTGGTGGGTACCAGTGTGTACCCTCAGGGCACACAAGAACATCTCACTAACATCAAAATACATCCTTCCCTCTGGAACCAAGTAAGAACCCACTTGTCCGTTGAGCTAAAAAGTAGTGAAGCCAACAAGAATGTGGAGGTGGTCAAACAATGCAACACTGAAGAGAGAGGCAGCAGTAATCCCCAAAACTGGCCCTGTACAAGTCCAGTTCACCAGTGGCCACTCAGCTGACGGAGCTGCTCTTTGCCAGGTCAGTGGCAATTACTATTAACACATCCCTTCATTTTACTAGATGGGTAGGAATTGAATTTTCATTAATGATTTTTTTTCCCTTTTCTGTCTTTACTGATTCTGTATTTGCAGAACTTTTTACTTTCAGATTCATAACCAGAAAAAAAGGGAAAAAAACCTCCCCTCTGTGCTAGCATTTACTGTTAGAAGTGAGCAGGACCAAAACAACTTGGTGCAATACCCAGCATCTTATTCTGTGCATCACTTACAAGGGATTTTCTTACTTTCATCTAAACAGAAGCGTGCCAGATCTCTCTGTGGCATCTCCAGAGCTGCCAAAAGAAGTGCCTGTGGAGCCCATCAAAGAGACAGATGTCCCTCCAGGGAAAACAGTTTTCCACAGCACTGGATTACTGTGATCTCCAACCAACAGTGGAAGCAGAGGAATGCTGCCAGAAAGGGAGGGCAAACAGCTCCCTACTAGTCCTTTTATTTTGAAATTACAAAAATATTCAAGGAGGAACAAGCAGTAGAAAGGCAAAAAAGCATTTTATGAAGTAAAAATCCATTTTAAAAAATAACCTCAAAGGTTACCAGAATAAAGTTCATCAAGAAAAGTAACAGTTCTGGCAGGCAGCATCATTTCTTCCATGACTCAGCAATGAAACCAGCAGTTACAGCTACAGAATAAATATGGACACTGACCATGGCTTGACAAATACAGAAATAAGCTAAAAAAATTGAGAAACTACTGATGTTTTTTAAATGTAGATTGAACAGGTATTAATGCTTAGACACAGTTCACTTTTTAGTTAAAAGCAGCAGAAAGGAAAAATTATTCTGGTGCCATGAAGATGTTGACTGGGGGAGTTGCTGATCCCTGCACAACAATTATCCCTCCACATGCACTTTGAGATAACCTGAGTGAGGAGTTAACACCTTTGCAGCACATGAGTTTTCCAAAGAAGAATGTTATAATTTCCTACCAGCTAATATGTGAGGCCTTATATTAAAATACACTCCTGGCATAGCTTTTTGGTTATTATATCAATAAAAGTATTATTGAGTCTCAAACCCAAAGGGAATACTTATTACAACTTAAGCCTGAAGCCTGTGGTCTATCACAGCTCCTGATCTCAAATATGCTATGTAGCACTCTGTAGGTGCTGGGGTTTAGCAATAATTTGTTTCTGTGTAAATGTGCAGCTTTTAATTTTTAATAACAGAACTGAGTACTTCTGGCCAAAGTGCTGGTCATCAAAAGTGTTGATCTCAGAGTTCAATACTATTCAATATCTGGAAGAAAGCTATGATGGTAAATACTTTAGAAAAATGTAAACATATTGTTAGTACTTCAGCTTAAACAATTTAGTAAGTTAGGAACATCTCTGGTGCCCAGTCCCTGAAAGGGACAAGGCAGAGGCACTCCTTGGCTTCAAACTGTCATCTGTATTTTCCAGTGTGAACTGGTTCAAAGCCACTCCTACTCCTGCCCAGTAGAGAAAGAATCTACAAAGAAATGAAGAACTGTAGAGGAGTTAAAGGAAGAACTTGGCAAAGAATTGAGGATTCTGAGCCATGAGAGTTCTCCGCATCTCCTTGAAAAACCACGGCACAAGGCAGCGTTCCTGCCTGCTGCCCTTGGCCTTGATCCAGCAGAAGGACTCCAGAGGAGCAGAGGAATTCAGTATCCTTCCTCCTCCCATGCAGAAAGGGGCCATCAGCATGGCCTTGGGAGACATGGACACCAGCCACCAGCCACCACTGAAACCAAAATTAACCACTCAGTGCCTGCCCTCCTTCTGATCCCCACTTTCCTGCAGGAATCAAACTGACACAACCTGATGGGATGAATAGCTCTGCATATACCCCCAGATTAATCTACCTTCTCAAGACATCATGAATGAAACATAAATCTCAAGCAGTCAAGGCAGTGGCAGAAAGAGCAACGGAGCCTAAAATGTTAACTCTAGCAGGTTTACGTTAATCAAGCAGCCTTCCAGGAGGAAACCAACTAAGAGCAGGTTGCATCCTGCACACTGCAGTGTGCTCCTGGAATGTGCACTTGGTGCTACATTTTGAATGTTTTTTGTATGTCCAAAACCAGAAAAAACTGCAAGCTCTCCTTGGCTTTTGCTTTTCTTACCTTCTCCCCAGCACCTTAAGGCTACTTAACAATTGTATTAGCAAATGTCTAGTGCACTTAAGGTCAAAATCTCTTCCATACAGAGAGAACTCAGCTCCCAAATGTATGGAAAAATGTATTAAAAATAAATACTAAAAAATTCATATTGTTTTAGATCAAGTTTTCCTTACTTTCTGTACCAACAGAAGTAACAGAGATCTGGTTATTTGTTACAGTCTTACTCATATAAATTCCTATAGTTACTTTTTATTTTTATACACTGGAGGGAAAACTTTGAAAAAGTTTCCTCCTAAAATGAGGCCCTTTGGCACACAGTGCCCACTATGCTTCTTGGAAAGAACTTTTTAACAGAACAGAAAGGCTGCACTGGAGATATTTTTATTTATTTATTTATTTATCATCTTAGCCTAAAGTCCTCCTCAAAAAGCAGCAGCAGCAGAAAATCTGACAATCTCTTCTAAAAGACCTATTCCCTTTCAGAACACAACCTGGATGACTTTGGGCCAAAAAAGTGTGATTTATTTATGACCAGATAATTTCCAAAGCCAACCTTAAAAACCCTTTAACATTTCAGAAATGGGTTTGGAAAAAAAGTAACTTTTTTGTTGAGCATGAAGAAAACAATTATGAATATTAAATATGCAAGATTTCTGATCATTTTTAATAATAATTATATAATGTGCAAAGTCAACATAAGACTCATTAAAATGTTAATGTAAAAATAACATTTTTGTATTAGGTATTTACATTTTTAAAAGAGTAAAAGCTGAGGTCCTGAATTGGCATATTAAAATAATCTTGGTCTCCATAATACAGAGTTACTGCCTTACCCACATTGGCAGGGTTGTAACTGTTGACTCAAACACAAGGAGCAGCAGACACAAGGCATGTTTTAAAGATGTATACAGCAGCCTAAATCAAATTATGTGGGTATCATCTTCAGGATCCATATGCTACACATCAGATTCAGACGTTAAAAAGCATGATTTTATCCACTTCTTTATATCCACTTCTTTATGCAAAAGTAAAGCCTACATGAGTGGGTTATCTATCTCTTCCTAAACCATGGAAGATCTGACTCCCATCCTGAAAGGTTCAACCAGATTAGATAAATACTCCATAACCTCATTCAGTCTAAAACACAGCAGGTCTAGAAATCCATTAATCCATCCCTGGACACCAGGTAAAGTCACTGGTGAAAGTATAAATAAAATATACCTCGACCCCTTGCTAGATCACTGCACAAAGAACGGAACACACAAGATGCACTGGCATCATCACCTATCATGTACTGTATGATTTCCTAAGGAATATCCAAGGCTTGCCACAGGTAGATTTATTAACAGCCTAGATAAGAACAGACAGAGTGTTTAGTTACTGATGTTGGTGAAGTGGGAGAAGCTATAAGCTTATTGGAAGTCAGAGAATACAGATTATTCTTCACAATTTAAAGAATCAACCTGACAAGTAAAATACAATTCTGTAAGGTCAATGAGAGTCTCCAAACTGGAGGAAGGATTGCACAAATACAGCAGAAGAACCAAGCAGTAAGAAAATACAATCCTTCCAGAACCTTCCTCAAAACAGTCCAACAAATCTGTCTTGACCACCTGTTCTTCTGCCTTCACCTCTTTTGCACAGGACACAAAAAGGTTTTATTTTTTCACCTTTTCTGTTCAACAATCTTAATCAACTAGGTTGTAGTTTGAGTACAGTGGGATAGAACATTCTTTGAGATTTGGTTTTGTAGTGGGGACTGAAAACATATGCTTACAAATCTATCAGTTTAATTAATTCCTTGGGTTTAATGACTTTTCTCAGATGACCTTAAAACAATGCTAAAGGCATATAAGCTGATGCACTAAAAACCTTGATAACATCAAAGAGGCTGCTTTCTATTTATAGTTGGATATTATAGACACCCATATCTTCCTAATCACGACCAGATCAAAATGCATTCTCTGCTGATTTTCAGTTTTCCAAATTTGGACATTTTTAGATTACTAACATGAAATTACCTTGAAGCACATAAATATTTAAGCAGGGATAGTTTACCTTTTCTGGTGGGTGTATAATAAACAGTTTAACCATCATCTATATACAGGCTGTTTTGTTCTCCATCTAAAGAGACAATCACCTTTTATCCTTTTCCTTTTTTTTCTTCGTTTCAGTGCTATTAGGAAACTATTCACAAGTGCAACCCTGAACAATACTCTGCAGTAATTATGACTAAATGACAAAGAGATGCGAACAATTACCGAGCCCGTTTTGAAACCCTACACTAATAAAGTCATTAGATGCTGCCCTTGCCATGAGCCTCCTAAAAGCTTCTGAAGTTACAAGAACACACGGCATTGTTCGTTAGGACAATTGCTGCTGGCAGAATGCAAACCTTGAGTTAAACCATGCTGCAAATTGATCTTGACATTCTGTTAAGACCGCCACTAAAATCAAAAGCAAAGGAGAAAAGGAGAAAATGAGCGGGTGGGATGTAATCATGGAACAGAAGGGTTCCCTCCTCACCTTCTTTCCTCTTCCTCCTCAAAACAAACCATACAGAAAATGACAAACTCGCCTGGTGTTTGAGAACCTTTATTTTTAAAACATTAATTAGACTTCTGACCTGTTTTTATTGACTGGCACTGTATTGCTATCAAAGTAAATTAAATAAAAAATTGCCAAATACAATAGAAAAGGTTTTCACACTGTTCTGTGAAACCTGTTAAGGATTTAGTGCCTAAAGAACACATCCAACAGTTTTGCAAGCAACATATACAGAATCTGTGGTCACTCCCGAAGAGGCAGTGAGAAATTAACTCACCTCCTCCCGCTCTCACAGACCCCACACCTGCAATATATTTGCTGAAGGATCAAATGGGATTGGGGAGCTGGAGTAATATGGTCAACTGGTCTTCATCCAGGCATGCATCATTCAGTAGGTTAGAATTAAGGGTCAGCAACTGTGAATATGGCTAATTACTTGATGACGGAAATTGCAGGTGAAGACAACCTGCTGCTGAGAAGCACTTTAGTGAATTAACTCTTTCCTAAGCTTAAGCAAGGTGAAAAACTATAATTTGAACATTAAAACTAACAAGTACCTGTCATCAGAGCAAAGTTGGCAACGCCTTGAAATACGGTGCCCAAGGGCAATGATATCAAAAGCTAAAAAGCTGCTACAGATTTTTGAGTCACTGTCTCATGGTTTCGGCTTTGCTTTGCTTGGCAAACACTGTGTGCTGGAAAGCTCTTCATATTATGCATTATCTATGTTTGTAAATGCTGTGTGTACAAACACAAGGTATGTGTGCATGTGTATAGGTATCATTATACATCCTTCCTGGATACAAATACATTAATGCACATTAATGAATTAACAAAACCAGTTAGGCGTGTGTTTGCATAAATATATACAACTCTCGTGCACGTAATTATATTAGAACAATGGTATTGACTCAACTCTTTGAAGTGAAAAAGTGCCAGAACTGTAGCTGTTCATGTCTGGCTCTGCTGCTTACCTATCCCAGAATCCCTGGAAACCTGAGGAATTGCTCAGCCCCAGTGATGGCCCAGTGCAGGTGTGAGCGTGGGCCAAATGGCAGGGCCAGAACTGCCAGCACCACTGCAACCAAACCCCACTGCCACCACCCCGATACCTCCCCCCACATTTCTGCTGTCTGAAGGGGCATGGTAACACTCTTCCCTGCAAGCAATTGAAAGGAAACCGTGATTTTTAAGCTCATTATTCACCTTAAATTGAGTGGAATATAACAAGAGCTAAAGTTAGAGATATATGTGCAGCCTTGTGGCCTTTTTCTTCCTTTGACAGGAACAGAGCACAAGAATATTTCAAAGAGCTGCCCACTAAACTGAAGTCTAAACGACAGAAGATAAAGATTTCATGTATGTTCCTTAACAGTATCATGAAAGCATCACATTATTTTCCTAAATGAAGGCTACTTACTTTATTTTCCCTTTACTATAATTTTATTATGATTAATGAAAAAATTCATAATCACAGAACTTACTCAAAGTAACTGCTCCCTTCACTGCAATCCTGATGTCAGAGGCAATTAAAACCCATGGAAGCCAAAACAAAACTTTCCCTCTACTGTATTAACTAGACTTCTTCATTTTGACAAAGTAACAGTCTGGGTGGCTGCAGAAAGAAATTTTTTAACATCTGACTTCCAAAGTTGTAATGCTTATGCTCTTGCACTACTGCTGGCAGGTACCCAGTGCTCACACAGCATTTTACTCCTACCTACAGACTCTCTTCAATCTGTTGGAATGGATATTGAAGATTCAGAGATTCCAGAGGAAATGTGCTGTTGTACAGTAATGCAGGTTTTAAAGCACATCCCTGCATTAGTGTCAGCTGACAAACACATTAAAAATTGGGAAAAATGACAAGATCTTGGAGCTGGTTTTGTTCTACAGCGTTCAGGATGGACCCCCATTTCATTAATAAGAACAATGGAAACAACTATTAGAACTGATTTTGGAATAGAATGACATCCGTAGATCAGAACATACAGAAGATTTTTTTGGCTGATACAAGGCAAGTCTTTATATCTGCCTGAATTTATCCATGCCATTCCACAATACTGAAACCACATCTTTTACAACTGACATTGAGGTGTCCCTGTTGACTGCTGTAAATCAAGTGGGCCTGATTCCTCTGCTGTCCCACCCTGGCTTTTCCAGCATTTTTACAATGCAATTGTAAGAGTATAAATGAGCAGCTCTTGGGCTGTGCCAGCAGGCAAAACTCAGTTCCTCCTGTTGTTGCTGTTGTCTTCTCACCATTCAAATAAAAAGCTACATTTCACTGTGTTCACAGGGATACAGAACAGAATGGGCTCCAAGACCACTGTCACTGTGTCACATGAAGGGTAGTGACCGAACAGAGGGACTGAGTATTTATTTATGGGAATGCCCACAGTGCATTGGCACTTTCCAGGGGGAGAAGGAAGCATCATGCCCCCCCTGAAGAAATCACAGTCTAAGGAGCAGGATGTGACACTAAACACAACTGAGAAATTATTCTAATTCGAGCCAGCATGCCTTGTTTACCCCTTACTATTTTTTGACCTCACTGTTAATATGACAGTTTCTTTGTTGTTGTTAACAGAAAGCAAAAAAATGAAGGCTTAAAAACCCTATCGTCCAGCACAATCGAGGACTAAGTTCATTGAGAGCAGCTATAAAGCCTTAAACAAGCCCTTTATTTTGTGTTTTAAGAAGTGTCATAAGGAGTTAATAGGACACAGCTGTACAGGCTCTTTCTAACAAGCAGCTTCTGTCGCTTTGGTCACCACAGGTGTCTGTGTAACCTGCAAACTCTTATTACTAGTGTATCAAAGTTGTGCTACTTAATAGATTTCTTTAGTAAAACACAACAAAGCAATTACATGGCTGTTGATCGTCAGTCATAAAAAACCCCTCAAACACAGTTTTTCAAAAGAAACTACACTGCAATTTTTTGTCATTGTAAAATAAAAGAAACTAGAGAATTAAATAGAAAAGCAGACAATAGAACAGCAGGTAGTCAACTGAACTTAGCCACTACAGATGGTTTAGAAATAGTGTTTCCTTCTACACCAACTTGTGGGATAAAAGAAAAGGAGGAGGCTCCTTACTGCCCATGAATGGCAATACCAAAAGACTTAAGCAACTTTCCAGTCTATGTATTTGGTCCCATGAAAGAACCTAGATGTTTCTTTTCCCTCTCTTACTCTATTCTTTTTTAGAAACTTTTAATCTGTTTTCACAACTGCTTTTTTCCATAACCTTTTACACTTCTCTAGAATAACTTAAACTAGAAACATTGCTGCTGATCCCTCCAATGACAAAATGCAGAAGGTCAAGTGAGGAATTCCTGAGAAACACAAGTGTCATTTAAAAAGCGCGTTAGAAAAAAGAGATTGCTCCATTCTCCAAGGTCATTTCAGTAAAGAAATATTAACTATAATTTACACAGTGAAGACTAGAAACGCATAAATGCTCTATTCTAGTAATCCACAAGAGAAAGGAACATAAATGTGTCATTTTCATTGTACAATAATCACTGGAATTGTGTAAAGAAGTGGTAACCTTATTCCAGGCCAAATGACTGCTGCATCTCTCAGTCAAAAATTAGAATAACTCTAATTACAGTAATATACATAGGATGTTATCCTGGCAAGACATGATCAGTCATCTTCTGGGTAAATAATTATGAAAAAAGGTCCAAGTTAGAGAACCAAACAAGCCTGATTTCCAAATGTTGTAGTAGTAGTAGTAGTAATAATAATAATAATATCATCATCATCATCATTATTTTCAGTAGATCACAATCAACTGATAAATAACTAAAGAAAAGGCCTTAGTATAACACTAAGAAAATTTGTTGGTAATCTACAAAAGTTGTAGAAGGAGGTGGAATCTACAGTTTTAATTTCTTTACTCATCAGCAAAATTATGGTCTCTCTAAGATGTAAGATAGCTTTTACTATACTAAAACCTTTATTATATTAAAACCAAAATATCTGAACATTCCCAAAAGAATGTTCTGTAAGAGAACTGTAGTTCAAAAAAGTTCATATGAATTGCTTTTAATTTTTTCCTAATCTGTTCTTAATAATAATTTGTCACGAGTGTTATTTTTTAAACAAGATTTTCATTAACAACAATAGTTATTACCCCAGACTGCTCTCATGCAGTTGCACCAACACACACACACAATCAATGTCATGTAATATTATTGGCACTGCAACACAAAACTGTGAAGGCACACATTTGAATATAGAATCATCTTTGAAAATAAACTAAAAAAATAAGGAAATAATTTCTTTGATTATTTTTTCCTGCACAGGAATAAGAAGTCACTTTGTGATGAACACAAGACCAGTCCAATTCTCGGTGAATGTCAGCCAGCACAGCTTCATTGATCAGCTGAGAATGAGCATGAAATTTTAGTTCAAATAGATATTAAACACCAAAAGGTCTGATAGCCAGAGATAAGGACCTTCCTTGAGAAAAACTGAAGGAGTCTTACCTTGCTCTGTTTGCTTCTTTTGTCATGTCCCACGCCCAGGTTATGAAGTTCTGACTCAGGTAGGAGACAATAGATTCAGCACAAAGCATTTGTGAGCAGAAGACGTTGGTCAGTACACTTTCATCGTGGTGGAGGTAGATAGCAAGAAGCTTTCTCTGCAAAAGACATGACAAGAGTTGAGTGGAAAGTTCCTGAGGCTGTTTAGCAATTTAAAATTGCTGCTGCAGGTTTGCGTGTTAGCACCCACGATGGGGTTTATCAAGGGTGACAAGTATCTCAACGTGCACACACAGCAAATAACCAGCAGATTTGAAGTCAAATGGTCCACCCCTGCAAATTTTTTTAATATTCTCGATGCTTCCTAATATTTTGAGTACTAAAATACAGTATATTATATGCTTAGAACATGAAAAGAACAACAAACGAAAAACAAAAACTTTATTAAAAGACCTAAGAAATGAGTGAATTTTTTAGCTTGCTTCCTAATAAAAATAACACATGGAACAATTTCTAAGCAAGGAACATATCTCTTGATAGGACAGCATCTAGCACAAAAACCAATTATAAACAACCTGAAAAAAATGTGCAGTGCAGTGTTATCACCACCTCTGTAGCCAAATAAAGAGGCAAATGAGTAAGTAACAATACAGCTGCCTACAGCCCCAAATGCTGTAGCTCAGCATGCTGGATGTTCTGGCAGCTCTCCATCCAGCCAAACGATGTGAGGAGCCCATATCTCACTGAAAAGGTGGACAGGTATTGGAACAAGCTGCCCAGGGAAGTGGTGGAATCACCATCCCTGGAAGTGTTAAAAGGTGTGCATGTGGCACCTGGGGACATGGGTTAGTGGTGGGCACGGTGGCACTGGGTTAAAGGCTGGAATCGGTGTCTTTGAAGTCTTTTCCAATCTCAACAATTCTATCACTACACGTTGAGATGGTGTCTATGGTCTCTTGAAACAAAATATTCTGTGCTGTTCTTCTGGAATTCTGTCAAGCAAAATCTGAGCTTCACTGCCAGCAGCTGTGTCCCCATGAAAGTCTCAGACCACCTTTTGGAAAGCAATTCTGTGTGCATGCAAATATAGAAAGCAGGCTGCAAAAATACAGGGAGAGGATGAGCTAGCTAAGGACTGTGATTCTGCAACCGGCATTCAATGAATTACAAATATAATTCAGAAAATTACAGCTTTCCATTCCCCCATACCCATATAAATTACTTACTTTATTTTAAAATAGTACTTGAACATATTTGCTGAGATGACATGGTGCTATTTTCAGACTTTTATTTAAAGTAATTTCAAATCTCTTCATCAGAAGTAACACTGAACCCTAGATATTGATGTGTATTGATATAGCAAGACATGGGATGCAATTTTCAGACAAGCTGTCTTTGCAAAAAAACCCTGTAGGGCTCTCACCTCATATGCTGGCTTTGGGTAAAATTTAATGACTGTTTATAAAAGAACATTTGAACATTCGACTTTGGGAAAGGGATTAGTAATTTGTATTACTGTTTGTCTAATTTAATTTAAATGTTCTTCAGAACCACGTACACATGTGCCAGGAAGGGCCATTAATAAGCCCAACATGCAGAGATCCATATAAGTGCAGCCAACAATGTTGACTGAAACTAAACTTGAAAATCCAGGGCACTGATGCACAATATCATGCAATAAAACAGCATTTCTGTGGTGATATTTAATTTAAAAAGAAGAAAGAGGCAGGGGAAGATCAGGCACTGTCTGTTTTTGAGGATCAGCCGTTCTGCATTTCAAAGCGTCGATCCCTGCAATATCCAGGTTACTGTGCTAGAATCTCGACTATTATATAGCAGTTGTAAGAGAGGGAGGGCAAAGATGTGTTTACTCAGTGATTAGGGCCTTAGAATAAGCCTCTAGCTCCTAGAGAGACAGCTCACCACTTATTCATTTGGACCAATTCACAAAGCCTAGAAAGATTAAACATCCATGCTGAGAAGACAAGCGAATGCAGACGGTGAAAAAGAAATAAAAATTCTTTAAAAACTCTGAGATGACTTCATTATTTTTTCCACAAGGAAACTTTAGGAAAGTGTTTAGTTAGAGAAAAACCCACATTGACCTCTCTCTAAACCCTTAATCTTTCCTTTGTGGTGGCACTGCTTTGTGGTAAGCGGATGGCTTTGCTCTCCTCTTTTCACTGGGAGCGGACAGAAAAAAAGGCTCTTGAGAAACACTTTTACTTCCAAAGAAACAACCCCATGAAACTGTTAAATATGAGATTCCGTACAACAGAATGTTTCAAAATATGTACAGTTTTAGGCTTAAAGATTTAGGGACAAATTTTAGTAAACAGAACAGGCACAAACACAATGGAGGTTTACACTGAGTTACTTCTCAAGGGATTGTGATTTTTGTTGCATCAACAAACCTCACCATGCAAAGACTAAACTCCATCACATATAAAAGACTGTACTTGTTTCTGATACTCCATCCAAAATGTTAAAGGTGGGAACCGGCATACTGCTATGATAAATGCAAAGAGGTAGCACGAGGAACGGAAGGGCTAAAACAAGATTTTGAAAAGTATTTGTGAAAGCCGGGGCATTTTTTTCTTGGAAAAACACATGATTGCAAAAGGCTCACAGCTTGAAGTTTGTAGTTGCTGTTGCTGTTGTTGTGTGGGTTTGTTTTCCTGTTTGTTTATTTTACTAACCCATGGTAGCACATATTTATAAGCAAGTTTTGGTTGTGTTTATTTGAAGCCTTTGAAAAGTCAGAGTAAATTCTAGGATTCTATTATGACTAATACTGGGTATTTTTCAGTCAATACTATTAAAATAGCCTTACAAAACTGTTGAACAGTCTCAAATTCCACAAAAGAAGCCTACTAATGGAGCACTAGACTGTTCTATGTTGGATTTCTCAAAAATATGACTCAGAAGTTACATGCTTGGCATGAAATTTTAACCAAGAAAAAAAAAATACAACAGGGAAAAACTTTTACTAGTCCCCACAAAGGCATGGGATTCCAGAAGGGTTTTAAGCACTGAATACCTGATGGACTTCTAAAGGCCTTAGGACTTGAGGAACTTAAGCCACCAAGGGATGTATTTTTCAGAGCATGTGCATGCTGAAGACCAGGCATTTTTAAGCTTCAGAGAAGTTAACAACTTTGTACAGAATTAGAAGTTGTCACAGGTGCAGTTGAAGGAAAAGTTGTCATTGAGGCAAAAACCCCACAGATCTTGAGGTGACTAAATTGGCATCACTGGGTAATGGGATTTCCAAGGTTCTCAGCCAGTTCCTAATACTGTGAATAACTCAGGTAACTCAAAATATGAACTTGAATGGGCATAGCAATGCAGTCGTGAAGGTCAGCAAAACCACAGACCCAAATGATTATTTTTGCATCTCAGGTTTACAAGTCCAAGTAATGACTGAGACAGAAAAGTTCATGATGTAACAGCTGCTAGAGGCATGAAAGTTCTGTCAAACTGGTAGGCTAACAAATCAAAATCTTAATGTTTTCCCCTAGGTTTTATGCAGTGAAAGCTAATTCAAATAAACAAAGGGACACAATCTGTGAAGTGCACAATCTGATCCAACTGCCCAAGGTGATCTTGGAGCTCATGGGATCAGCCTTGGACACAGCTACTCTATCTAGCCTTGTAGAAGAGATCTGAAATAAACTGTACCCCACAGGTTCCTAAAGTAGGAGTGAGGTGATCCCTGAAACCTTCTGATCCCATATTTTGTGTTATACATGGTGTAAGATATCCTCAAACTAGTTCCTAGTTTAATCTTCCTGTAATTTTACCCTTCAGTAAAACATCTCATCTCAAAAATCCATCAGTGATGAAGAATCCATAGGAACCATGGTAAGGTGTTCAAACAGCTACCCACTCTCCCAGGTAAAGGTGTGTTAAAGCCTGATGTACTCTACTTTCATCTCCCAGCTATTTGATCCTATTATACTCTTGTATCTCCATTTCAATCAACTGCACCTGTAGTTATATCTTACATAATGCAAATAGTATCCAGCAATTAACACCAAACTCAGGGAAGATCTATAATCACAAGCTTTGAAAGAGGAGGAAACGTAGAGTGTGGCAGACAAGTTCAAAAAACATCCATTATTTAGTATCAAATACAGAGGGTGCTGAGGAGAGACCCATGCCCAGGAGCAACCCTTCAGATATGAGAGATGAAGCTACTCTTCAAATATGAAAAATGAAGGGTGTGTAGGCAAACAGTGAAGCTACTAAACTGGTATGTTGTAGCAGAAATTTCTAAACAATAGTTATCCACAAATTCAGAAGGAATTTACAGATTGAAGGACAGAACTGCTAGCACACATCAGGCAAGACTGGAAAGAAAATGGTGACTAACATGGGACTTAACTGGAGCTTATGTACTGACATTTACTGTAGTGCAGCTGCTTCACTCTTCCTGAAAACCTAGAATTCTATACCTGTCCTCCAGTTGCAACCAGACCATGCAGATTGGTGGTCAGGCTATTTATGTTTAATCAGAATCTGTAAAGTGGTAATTCTTCCACCGGCAATCTGTAATAAGTTCAGTATAAACTTAATTAGCTGAAATAATAAGGGACATTTTTCTGAGTTACACAGATAAAAAGGATGCTACAGAAAGCCCTGTATGAAGGAATATTCTGCTACCACCAAGGAAAAGGGGGAAAAAAAAGCTTTTATTGGAACACAAATCATGGAAGGAGCATACTTTGCTCTAAGTACTCAGGAAATAAAGAACCCATATGTGAGAGGGATGGTGCTGCCTCTAAATTGAACCTAAAAGACAGAATTCAAGGAGAAGGAAAACACGGTTCATTTTCAGAATGCAGGAAAATATATTGAGGTGACAATACCAATCTGTGCTAAGAGAGATGTTTCACATATTTATTAAAAGTCAGTGGACAGAAAGGTTGAGAGAGGAGCAGGAGGTGAGCTGACAGAGGTATATAAAGATAAGAGCTCCTGAAATGGTAAAGCCAATGTCTTTATTCTTTCTCTTAATAAAACAGTAACAACCACCTACAAAAATGAGACAAACAAGCTCTAATAAAAGAAAATATTTTAGTATTATTCACATATACAGCTCAGTAAGCTTCAATATAGCAATTAAAATCCAGTATTAATAACAATACCACCACAAGTTAGGATAAACCCTCTGATGTGTCAGAACACAAGACACCCACAAACTGCTTTTAGATACAAAGAAACCTCCCTCAAATACCTTGATAAAAAATGTCTATTATAGAATTTCTTCCATGGCATCAGGTGTAGCAATTCCTATGGCAGTGTAGCTCTTGAGCAAGAGAAAGCTCATTTTTCAGAAACCAATGTGACAGTGAAACTCTTCTTTCCAATAGACAGAGGCAGACTTTCACAAAAAACAGCTTAACTGTTAATTTTATAAACCTCTGTCTCTCTCTCTTCCTGACCCCATTAAAAGAAATACTGAAAGTATTTTCTTGTCATACATACAATAAGCCTTGGCAATGAACACACAACACCCTTAACCATCGTGCTGCTGGAGGCAGCTGGGAATTTCATGGCTAAGGATTATTGTTAAAAGCAAGGCTCTATATCTTGGGTACTGGATTTTTGTGCTGGAGTTATACAGGTTTTAAAGCAGAGCTACATTTGACCTCGCTCGACCTCCCCTACCAAAAACTGGCATTGTTGTGTCAGCAGTTGCTGGAAAGGTTAAAAGATACCATCATCTATCTTAATCTTCACTGTCTAACAACTCAAACAACAGCAGATAAACACCTCAACTTTTTTTACAAAGTATTTCTTTCGCAAGCAACATTTTGTTAAATAACTATGAATTACTATCCTTTCCAACACATGAGAAGACAGTGAGATTTAACAGGAAACATCTATTTTCTTAAGAAGAATTCGAATTCATATTCTGCATTCAAAACACATGTTCGGACATAAGTCAATTTTCTTAAAATAACCCAAATGAATATATTTCTGGAAAAAGCTTCATGTTTATATATATATCGGGATTTTTTTTTTTTTGAGGTAAAAAGTATCCACAATACAGATTTAAAACACAGCTGATGGCTGTCTCACTAGACATGAACTGTAGAGTGCACCTTCTGCTCTGGACAGCGTTGAGAATTTGTCAAGAAAAGGCCAAGATCTCTGAGCACTCAAGCTGCCAAGTGCTCTCAAATTAAATCAGTTTGAAGCGGTTTTCATTAAGATGGATTGAGTGTGGCATCGTGAGAAACACTCTATCAAATGTAGTGTTTTACTTAGTGATTAAGCATATACCAGTTGATGAAGCTGCCCAAATCCTTCGTAATCCCACCACTCCAATAAACATTTAATGAGTATATAAGTTCAAAAAGCCTAGTAGAGGATTTAAACCTTCAATCTTGTTTTTATTTACTCTTGGAACTCAATTTCTCACTTCAAGTGAAGAATGCTGGTGCCTGAAGCTCATCTGTTGCCCTGGTAAAATTAAGTGCCCTCCATAGTGTAAATTAGAAGACAAGACATACAGGTTGCAATTTCTCCTTAACGTTTTTTTTTTTCATTCTGATATATATATTTAATTATTTTATGAAATTAAATTATAAAAATATGAAGTAATGTGTCCCTTTCCTCAATTCTGAATTCCAGGAGCCAGTACTGAAAAAATTACTTTGTAACAGGGAAAAGTAGTGAAAATAAATGGTATTTCCACATTCTGATATCTTTGCTTAAAATCAGAATGTTACAATAAAAATAATGCTATTCCACAGGGTAGGTGGGAGCGAGAGCTTTCAAAATAAGGCAATATTCAGAAAAGAACCCGACAACCTAAACAACACAAAAAAAAATAATACTTTCCTAAATATATATATACACACACACGCAGTAACCTTATCATGGTGAGGATCTGGTCTGAATACATCACAAAATATTAAAAATGTAAGGTGACATGAATTTCAGAAACACTACGTAAGTAGTACAAGAAGTACTTTGAGTAACAAAAAATTAAGTAACTGCACTGCATTAATACCAGATTTATAAGTATAAAACTATTTATGAAAGTTCTTAATGAGCCTTTGTCCATCATTACTCTGATACACTGTCAATCATTTCTGATGAAATGACATAAAATGAACTTCCCAACTCCCACCCTTTCCTTGTTCAATTCATAGGATTTTTTTCTCTGTGCAAAGACATGAAAATACCCACTAAACTCAGAGTGTTAAGTATGTGTTAACTTCAGTTATACAGTGTGGATTTATAACTCTCACACTTACCAGAACAGCCCCTAACATAATACAGAGGTTCCTTACAATATGAATAACTACGTTCTTCATTTTAAAATTAAACATCTATCAAGAAAACTAAAAGTAAATTTAAACAGCATGATTTTCTTGTTTGTGTTTCAGCTTTATCTGTGCTTAATTATGCAGGGTTTTGGGTTTCTCCTTAGTGAATCAAGTCACCAAAACTTAAATAAACTGTCCCCATTCTAATTTTATTAAAATACTGATTTTAAAACTGTGCATGGAATAACAGAAACTCGAGATGCCTGGTTGGATGTACAGAAAAACTAAACAACCAAACCTTAGTACTGGAACTTACTTGGCAGATAAAGGCTGTACAAAGGGGAAAAAAAAAGCACACTGTATTTCAGAGACCTTTCAATTTAAATTTACAATTTCATTAGCCATTCTTCAAAGGAGTTACCAACATGCAACAGTGAACTTGTCAACCACTAGACTCGCAGGCAGGGTTATCTGGTGCTAGGACACCATTATTTCAGGAAGAAAAGGGAGGAGGGGAAAAGAAAAGGAGTAGCTTTTACAACTGAAGAACTCCAGTAAAAATACAGCCTGAATGATCAGAAAGCATCAGTTATCCACTGCAATTTCAGCAACCACCAAGGTAAGTATTTTAGCCAGTCAACTGAATGAGTGCAACTCTTCTCAAACAATAAAAGCAAGATAACTCCGAAACGTAGGTCAGCTTTCTAAAAATAAAGATGAAACCCTTAAGGTGATTCATGATTTCCATTCCCCCACTACATTAAATAAAGGAGTTTTAATACACACTTACATCTCTAGCTTTTCCATAGAAGGCTTCCTGAAAAGCAGCCTCTAATGATCCAATAAAATAAACAGGATGGCAGTCCCCATATCTATTTGAGATAAAATTTCCAATTAATAAAAAATGACAAAATCAAGTAATCTCAATATTCTAATCATATATTCTGTAAATATAATGCATTGGCTAAACCTTCAGAAAGATGAAGCATTACACTTCGAAAGGACCGAAGGGAAATATTTAGGAGCCATTTGTTTTCTGACATTGGAAAACTCAAAGTAATGAACTACTACCTTACAATTTTTATCATAAAAACATTCTGTTTACACATGTAGACATCTTAAGTTCTACACAATTTTCTGTAATTTTTTCAATCATAACTTATTTCCTCTATTATATTCTTAAAGGTTAATTGAAGGCTATTCTTGCATTACACATTAATGCATCTCATACACATAAAGGAATATTTCATCACAGGAGTGAAAACAGAAGGCACATAAACTTTGCATTACTTTGCAGTTTCTACCTATTCAATGAAAGAAACAACTGTTTAGCAGTGCAGGATTTGGTAGTAAAAAGTTTTTTAAAAATCCAGAATTTGTATGTTTTCTAAAAGTCAGTATTTACCCAATCACGTTGTTATTGTGAAAACTCTTATAGCAACTCTGTATATATTTTTCAATATTAATCAGTTTCAGCTTTTCTGTTTCTGCATATCATAATAAAATTATCATATATAACTAGTCTTTCTCATCCTTCTGGACCTTTACATAATTAAGTAATGATACTAAATACTGGCAAAATAAATAAGAATCAGCCACTCCAGCTTGGACTGAGAAATAATTTTATTTCAGAAGCAGTTCTAGTAGCAAAGTTAGAATTAAAGTAAATTAGATTAGGATGTCTAAATATGCTATAATCTCAAAAGAAAACGTGTACACTTGGTTTATTTTTATTTTCATTATTTACTAACTTTAACTTAGGTCATAATAAGAATTGCACAGTTAACAGGCTAAGCTTACCTTGAAGAAAACTCTGCTGTAAATTGTAATAAGGCATCTCCTTCATTTTCAGCATTTTCTGGCACTTAAAAAAATGAAAAAAAAAAAAAAGAGAGAAGAAAAAAATGAAATGCAACCTTATAGAAACAGGTTGTAATATGCAAACACATTTGCTTCACAGGTATTTCATGTTCCCAATTTACTGAACTGTTACCAAGAGACCATTTAAATTTCATGAAAGACTATTGACCACGAACCTTTGGAAAGACATGAAAGGGTCTTTCCAGAGGGTCTCATGAATATATTCAGGGTTTCCAAACAGTAAAATCCTCAGGTGCAGTGTAATGTGATATGTCACTTGTTCAGAGTTAGCACTCTGGACTTACCTGAAGGATTGAAAGGCTCAACCCTTCCTATACCTAATATTAAAAGTTTTCCATATTATTACATATTTGCTGTCAAAAAACTTCTAATGAAGTAACACTAATGCAAGCCTGAAGTAAATAAAGAGTATGCATGAATTGCATGCAGGAGGTAACTGATTGCTCCTGTTCAGTCCTTTTCATAATTCAAGGGCAAATAATCACTGAGAAACTTGATTAGCGTAATGACTAAAACACTAATCAAAAACAGAATCTGTAGAATTTTCAAGACAGGGAAGTGGAAATCCAGTTATCTACAGGTGCATTTGGATAGAGATCACAATTTCTCTGCGTTTGTTACTCTTCAATTTTAAGTTCAATTATTATCCTTCTCTTGTAACATTAAAAATTTCCCTCCACAAGAAGATGTTTCCATAGTTGCCACTTATGTCTGCAGTATTTTCCTTTGATACATCCATCAGACATGACACTCAAACAATTCCACCATTCCTATCAAAAGATACTTCCCAGTTTCTAATTCTGCAGACTCATCACACCTCTCTGCCTTCCCCTCTGCTGTACAACCTCCAGTTAATTGTAAATCAACTCTCAACTCTTACTCATTGGCGATTTCCTCAAGGCAGATGATGCTACTCCAAACATTTCTCCATCATCAACTCCAAACTCAGTAGCATCTTCAAAGTCATCTCCATCACTGTCACTAACCATGTGGACATCAGTGCATTGCTGTATTAAAACAAAACCAAAATCCACTGTTAGCTTCTATTTCAGACATCTTCAGTGAAATACAAAATATATACACAGTGACAAATACTTACATATTTCTATAAAAACACAATATACTGCATTTTATTTTACTATTTTATACAGCATTATCAAAGGTAATTTTCAACGGAACTCTGGTTGACAGCAATATTATGTGACACAATGCATTATTAAAGAATGAACTTTCTCTGCATGCACATAGTTGAGCAAATTTTATCCAAAGCTTTCCATCTAATGGTACCAGAGCTGGTCTAACTGCATAAGACAGAGTGAGAAAAGCCACACAATGGTGGCATTTATATTGCTATTTGGCAGAAGGAGAAAGGAGAAAAATCAACATTTTTGTGCAAGGAGCTAAGGTCTCATTTCGCACCATCAGATGCTTTGCTGGGATTTGCTTGCTTTATTTTGCTCTTTTTCTTCAATGACTTACCTACCCAGTTCCTCACTGTCACAATTACGTGTTGCAGGAACTGTAAATGGATTGCTGTAAAATGCAATTCTATTGGCACACTTAGCAACAGGAGAGATGCTGAGCACTGCATTCCGAGGTGTCCCTGCTTCTCCCCAGAGCAGACTGGTGAAATAAGGATGATGTCCTTACCTCCTCTGACTGTTCCCTTGTTTGTACAGGTGAAGATCTTCTTCCAACCGTGAGTCGATGGCAAGGAAAGGTCAGTCCTGACACAGCTAAAGTCATCTACAAAGCAAGCAATGGTCCTTCATTAAAGCCAGGCTCAATTAAAGGTTGATGGGGGGGTTTAAGGTAGTTTAGAGATTCAAACTAAAGACTGCATTATTGAAACACACATTAAGAAGCCTGAAAAACTAAAATGATTCCTTATATTAAAATATTCAAGGAAACATCATCTCAGAGTTTTACTGAGGTGTATGCACAGAGCATCAAAAGAAACTCCGTGGAACTGCAAACACAAAAGTGCCTCGAATTGTTATTTTCTCCTACACCAGTACTGAAGTTTGAAACGTTATTGTACATAGCAACTTTTACAGTGCTATGCTTTAATGATGCAAATGTAGATTTTTTATTGCTAATCAAGAAGCAATTGTTAAAGTAAAGATGCTAAGTACTGATACAACTAATTAAAAACAGTTAAACCATCTCAAAAAAATTATATTTTGAAAGATCAATTTATCAGCAGACATCGCAATAGACACAATCACACTGGCAACTTAAAAAATGCATTTCATCTCCTTTTTGGACATTTTAAATGTCAAGGCTGCACGCCATGTTCCTCATATGAACAAAGACACACAACCCAAACTGGTGACACTGCAGTCAGCACAGTCCACAGGATGGATGTTCAGCAGCCAGCGCCAACAGAAACAGCACTTCTGCCCTTTGCTGTATGCCTAAATCTCAATTTTTAAGAACTATCAATAGAAAAATTCTGTTGTCATCTGAAAGACAAAATTATTATGATGCCTGCAAACACACAGCAATCATATTTGAAGATCTGATCCCACATTGCATTTAAAAATGCCTAAAAATGAGAATTGTCCACTCTGTGACCAGAACCACCTGTGCCTTCCCACATTTAAAGCTTCTGCCCAGCCTCTTGCCTCTTCTGGAGAGCACATCAGTCCAGGAGAAGTGAGGTTGATGATCACAAATAGGACTTTCAGAAGCACCTATCTGGACTGATTTTACAATATGAGTAGGTCTTAAATAAAGATAGTTGATTATTTTTGGCAGTGACAAAGTCTTTAATGCTATGCAATTTTCAGTGATGTGGAGAAGGACAGTCCTGGCTGTATGTTTAAAATATTGTTTCTAATGGTTTGTCAGATGAAACACAAGAGAGGACAGAAAAACACCTAGATCCTATAAAACTGATTAGTATTTTTGCAGGGCACAGAATGAAAGATTTACATTATACATTTCAGAAATAAAGCACTCTCCTAATTGGACTGTAAAAACATTAAGATAAAATACATTTCAATCATTCTCAACAAAAATCCAAGAATAAATCATAAGCCTTAAATTTCATTTACTGCCATGAGCACTGAAAATACCCCATTTATATTTTATACATAATTCAGAGCGACTTTATCACTTGTCTGCTAGAACTCACAAAGATTTAATTTGCTGCAGGTTGAAGCAGGCTGATTAAGCAGGCTGGTTACCAAATGAATGTTAACCTGTCTGAACTAGCCCACTGTCACATTCTCACAGCAAGGTTAAACAGAAGTTTAGCTGTGTAAAAAGCCCAGCGATCGTCTTAAAGGAAGTGAGTTATAATACTCGGGAGCAAATGAAATATTAAAGACGACACACAGGTCAAGACCAATTACCTATGAAACTCCTGTGACAAGAGCATAAGAACTGCATTCTCTGCAATAATCCACCATTTCAATTATTATTTTTATAAGCTTTTAATAATAAACAAAACTCAACTGTTATAAAACCTGAAACTTTGCCCTGTGGTTAGCACACGATATAAAATGCTGGTAAAACACACACACACACACACATTAACCACACACAGACCACAGTTCCCTCTCTCACAGCATCAAATACCCTGACAGATGCCTGGAAAGGCTCCCAGTATCTTTTACGTGCACATTAAAGAGAGAGTGGTAAGATCAAGCAGGCAGTTATTGTGCTGCTTCATCACTTGGCCCAATTGCAGGGTGTTGCAATTCCAATTTGCAACCCTATATTATAGTGTCAAAGCGTCTCTCAAACACGAGCTAACAGCAGAAGGGGTTCCACATCAGAGCCTGTTTCATCCTACTCTCCAGACAGTTGCTGGAATGTTGGGGGTTTGTGCACATTGGTGTGAGAAATCACCCTTCCCTTTGCCTTTTTTTTTTTTCTTTCTGAGAAGTTTTTTTTGCAAAAGAAATAGCAGCTCTGCCCTCATTCCAAAATAAACCAGAGGCATCAACATTCTTCTAGAATAAAGTTATCTTCATTCAAAGATAGAGAGTCCTCTTGCAAAGAAAAGACTCTCGCACCACAAAAGCTTAAGCTTTATTTCGGAAATCCTAAAAACACCAAGACTAAGCAAAAGATTGTTTTCCAGGCAGCTCAGCAAACCTTTTCCTAGTACTGTGAATGCAGGCCAGGGTGCTGATGGCAGCACCACTGGAGGGTCTCAGTGGCAAGAACTGAACATCTCACACTGCTCTTGGAGAGTTTTTCTCTCTGAATACTGCACCTGCCACCTCCCAAACAGAGATGCAGTACGTTATCTTTGCAATAAATCATCATTGCAATAAATTATCATTGTATTTCAGCCACCTTTCCACAGGAATGGAAAAAATCTTTATACAACCCCATAACTGAAAAAGCTGCTTTGCAGCCTGAGTACCTGATTACCCATATTCTCTACTCTGTGAGCCTATCTGGCTGTGCAAAAACTCAAAAGTCAGTAAGTTTTCATATTTTTTCTTTTTTTGCACAAAACTCACCACTGTGTGGGTACCAGAGCTTGAATGGGATGGCTTCCCCATGCACGAGAAACTGAAAATGCATATGCAGGACTCGTGCACAAATGACGAGCTAGATACAGGTTATGAAAGAAATTGTACACTAAAGCAAAAATAAATAAGGTTACTCTATTTTTCTAGGCAGGGAACCTACGCATGTGCAATTCCAACTCTCTCAGAACTGAAAGGGACATGAGATGGAAACTGAAACAGAATCAGAAATAAGGAAAATTACTTGCAAAAAGTAACTCCTGAGCCAGGTCTTTTGTCCAACACTGTGTAGACACTGCTGGTGCTTGTTGAAAATTTAAGTAGTCTCCTATTTGGCTTCCTACAGCTTTTAAGGAGAAGGACAATAAAATTCAAGATTTCAAATATTTCAGGGAGAGTGGCAGCAGGAGAGTCTCCTTCTAGGAAACAGCAGAGATCCTGAATGGATTCAATATCTCTGGTATTCAAAAAGGTAATGGTACAACCTGGGCTAAAAGCACACAAAGGTTACTTCAAATAGATTTTAACTACTAAGAGAAAGATGACTACAGAATCTAACAATTTAGAGAGGAAAGAAATAGCCTGGTGCTCACTTGTGCTTTCCAGCTCAAAGACACTAATACTATTTGTAAATGCTCAGTGAGAGATGATTTGTTTTTCAATTGCCAGCATAAGCAATCGAGGGATAAAGTCAAGCAACATCTTTTCTGGTCCAAACATGCAGGATTCTTTGTCAACCTTCCAGATTAACCCAGAAATATTTGCCAAATCTGGAGTGAGACCAGATGCTTTAAACAATAAATTACTCTTCATGTTAGAAAGTTTTATTTTTATGAAGAAGGTTCTAGAAATATCATTCAGAACAATCCAAACCCACTATTTTTTTATTCAAATATTTCATGATACAAATATGTCTGCAGGAGAGAAAAATCATTGAGAGCATGTAATTCCAGAGGGCTGCCATCTCATGCTCAGAATAACATGAAAAATTACAAGCCCATAATCCCTCAAGCTTGTATCTTCTAGAAAGACTTTGTTGGCACAACTTAATTCCCACTCTTGCAGACTTCTGAAATTACAAATGAAGGAACAAACTCAGTCTTTTGTACCAGTCCAGAGATATTTAATCAAAATGCTGAAGATGTGAGAAAGATAAACAGTAGAAGGAACATGAAGGAATAATACCAGCAGAGAACCCCAGCTGCAGAATTCACTCCACTGAGAAAAGCTGATACAAAAATTGTAAGCTTGGTGGACTGCATCAGGAAAGGAGTAATTAGATACAACAGACTGGCCTTCGTCACGTTCAGCCACACACTGATGGAGAAAAACTGCATCTCAAAAGAGATTTGAATGGCAACCATACCTAAGGAGGAAAGTGAAGGAAGCTCTAAGAGCTCTCTAATGCCTTACAGAATATAGCTGGGACACCCCAAGAGTCCAGCTTTAGGCAATAATCTGTAAAGAACTGGACATTCTTCCTCATCCTCAATTATTGAGAGCTTGTGCTGTTCACAGGATACTTGCCATCAAGGGATCCTTTCTCTGGAAAGGGATATATACTTTTTGCAAACTTGTTTACTTTTTTGTAAACAAGAACTATTCAGAAGAAGCAAGTATAAGTTATAATGTTTAAGGACGGTAGGAATATTGGTTTATTTGGTGCTCTTTGTTAAGCTTTTGATTGCTACAAGAGCAATGAGAGTTGAGGTTTTGGAGTGTGTGAGCACTCTGATTTGCTTTAACGTACATGAATGCATCTATCTGAACACACAGACACCTGTTAATCAGGGCAAGTCATTAAATGAAGCCCTTCAGTATTACCCAGTACTTGCCAATTTAAAAAAACCCAGCTTTTGGCTGTTTAAAAGACCACTGAAAAGGAGTCACTGTAACAAGGTGATTTTATTGCTTGAGCTACTCAAATGACAAATTCTTTCCAACTCACTTGAGAGGTATTTTTCCATGACAAAATGTTTTCTAATACCATTTTTTGGACATAAAGTAGAGATTCTCAATCATTTGTTCTCAGAAATTCAAAGGTCAAACTGTAAATCTTACAAAGGATCAGACAGAAATTCAGAGAACACTTGATCCATACGCAAAGGAGAAGAATCTATCAACGACGCCAGATTTCACTTCTTCACACACTGCAAGTGAAGCAACAGGCATTATCTGACAATGGCAAGCCAAAACCAAACCCTTACAGTGGACAAAACTTCTGGATTTTTAATATAAAGGAAAAACATCCTAAAGAGAAATGCAATTTCCGTATAACTTTACTGCTATGAATCAGTCAAATTATTCAAGTAGCGGCACTCCTAATACAGAATCATGTTTGGCTGTAAACAATCTGCTTCAATAGGAAACTAAATAGGAGAAATTTCATAGCATGATTTTCTCCTGAGGTTTTTCCTGAGAGAAAAAAAATCCATTTTCTGCTTTTAATACTCAGAGATAAAGTAAGCAAACAAGATTCTGGTGTACAAAATAAAAAGCATGTTTTCCGATACTTGACTTTCCCCCATAAATCTCCCATAAAAAGGGCTCTTTCTAAAGGTTGCCTAGCAGGCTGCAGTACACACATGGGGGTTTGTAATACACATATATCACACAAAAAATTCTTTATCAGAAATGAATGCAGTGTTACCTACAGACTGAAACCTAATCCTGGCTCAAATACTCCATGTGACAGCCCTTTCACCATGCCCAAAATGTGAGTTGCATACTTTTTCCATTTACCAGTTTACTCACTGATACGTGGCCTAAGAATAAAGAAACAAACATGACCAAGTACATTTCATAACACTCGATTATTCAAAATAACCCAAGAGAGGTTACTTAATGACTGGCAGGTGTCTCCTCTGTGAAAATTTCACTCCCATATAATTTGATCCTTTTTCTCATTGGAGTAATTACTATGATGTTTTTTTCCTCTCATCAGACAACAGAAGGGGTAAGGGTAGAGGCATGACCAAGGAGCATTTTTAAGTATTTCAATTTTCATATTAAATTAACTATTCTGTTAAGTGACCTTTTATTATAGCATAAGCTAATTCCCTGAGTATGATAAAAGACAATTTATCAGATGGATGGATGGATGGATGGATGGATTCTCTTGAAGATACAGGAAAAAAAGTGTCACTTTGAACACAACTACATGAAGTTTGAGAAGGAACAAAAACTTTGAGAAGGAAGAAAATCTCCGAGAAGGAGCATTTCTGTCCTTATTTTTCTTCATAATTTCTATGTATATTGTATTACTAGCTGGACTTGGATACAAGGTATTTTTGGGATCAAATGCTTTCATTGCATAAGTGCACTGACAGTAGGTAAGGTAACAAGACAAAAAAAATCATAAACCAATCTAGTTGGAACACCTAAAAAATAAGTTATTCTTCTTGCTGTTTACCATTGGAGCAAGATTGGCCAGGCTGCTCCACAGCTGAGGCTCACTCACATTTCCATTTCCCTTTTGCAACCTATCCTTTTTGAGATTGAAGAAGCAAGGAATATTTATGTGGTGGACAGGATATAGCAATTAATGTGGCACATAGGAAAAATCCAAATGTACAAGGGAGGAGAGGTAGAGCAAGTGAGTGAAGTTTTGTTTTCGTACTTGAAATACAAGAGTGGGAGGTTTTTCATTAAACAAACAGTTGAATAAAATTGTGGTTTCTAAGTGCACTCAGCATAGTCCTTGCATGTGAATATTGAAGCAGAGGAAATAAGAATATGGGAACTCTGGCAAGCTTTTGCAGTTCTCCAGAGATTATCAGATGGCTCCACACTCTTTCCTGGCTGGAGATCCAAGCAGAGAAACCAATCCATGCAAGAAGGAGGTGGTGGACTTCCAAGCAACTCATGCCATTTCTGAGGATACTTAAAGTCTCATCATTTCAAGAAAAATGCCACTAGGACATGAGAGAGCTTTCATATGAGCTTGTTCTCACCACGGCTGCAGTTGCTGGTGTTTAACCAAGCATTATTAACACTGCGTGGGCAGCCTGTTGTGCTCAGACAAACCCTCACTGCATTCCTTAGGAACAAACAGGTGATCAACACTTCCAAACCTATCACTTGTCACTGTACAATCATTCAATAAATAACCTATCTTCTTCTTTCACAAAGGTAAAGTGATACATGATTTAAGAATTCCTGCATCTTCATGTCTAAAAGTAATGTTTAAAGCTTCGAGAGATTAAAGATTTTCTGTGAGTTAATGTTTATCCTTTGGCTTGCTCTTTCTCAAAAGTTAGCAAGTATTCTTCCAGTAGTTACAGACTGTAAAATTACTTCTATCCATACTGAAATACATTGCATACATACAAAAAGTGTTATCACACCAACAAAGAGCAAGCATCCCACTGCAAAATGAAGATACATTGCAATTCAAAAACTAGATCTATTACATACATTATTTTGGTTGACTGAAACAAGGGCATTTTTGTACTATGCAATTAAGTGACTCAGAAAGATTTACTACCCAGAACTGAAGTGCTCTCTTCAGTCTGTAGTGCTCAACTACACATTGTTATCCAAGTTCAGTACATGATATTAAAAAAAAAATAAATCAAACATCCAAAGCTCATCTACTGCCATGTAAGCCCTTATCCCTCCTTGAATAACAATAAAAAGTGGATGTAATTCCACATTAGCCACTTTGTCTTTTGACATCAAGTAGCATTAGCTGGGAAAAACAGTCAAGTATGCTTGAGATTTGTTTGTTTTATTAAACTATTGCACAAACATGAAAATGAACAGAGGAGTTTAAAAAATTTGACAGCCCTTGAAATTAACTTCCTCTGGAAAATAACTTCATTTTCATTATGCATCTCCAATAAAAAGAAAAAAATCTTGACAGGTATTCAACATTTCATTTTAAACACTAACTGGATGAAAAAAAACATCTCTAGCGTGGAGTGTGTTCAGGTTATAAATCAGTAATGCTTATTTTAACTCCTCACAAAGTGTTGTTGAGATAATTACTGCTGACAGCTTTATTCAAGGTTCATTTCACTTTTTCTACTATTTTTCCCCTGTTAGAAGTTCAGCAGGGCCCATGGGAAGATCCACCCCTCACACCTGTTAGGGTTCTTCATGTTACTGAGGCCAGTTTGGACACGTCACTTCAAATTAGCATTGTGCCAGCACGCTGTGACAATTACTTATCGCAGGTTTAACTTGAAAAAAAGTTTCTAATCCAGCCACAAGAACAGTGTCAGAGTACGTAATTTAAACCTGTCAACACAGGTTGTAGGAAATTCATTGCAAGGATTTCAGTCACGTTCCCATGGTACATCTCTGAACTATAATGAAGCTTAAAATCACAAAGGAATGCTGTAGAGTTAAAATGCAGAACCCAGAAGTTTACAAAGCTCTGAACTGAAAGGGAGAAAAAAGTGTCCAAATTATTAATCATGTTTTAAAACTTGATAAATTCTTTAGATTAGGATTAAGAGATCGCTGTGTTAATTCTCCAAAATTCCAAAAGGCTGCTGCATATAAAAGATATGTATCATATTCTGCTGCAGTGTGAAAGCACAATCCTGGCAGATCTTTACACGTGCTGAAGGCAGAAGTTTGGTGAAGCAGCTCTGGAATCATCCTGAGGATGGTGTGGGAGGCTGGAGGAGACCCAAGGCACAGTGAGGAGGCCACTCGTGTCTTTCAGACACCAGGCGAGGGGTGCTGGCGTTGCAGCAACAACCACTCTAAAGGCAGCTCCACAAAACACCACGAGATTCTCAGCAGCTTGAGAAAAAGTGGTGCCTGATGCTCTGGGAACACCCAGCCCTGGTGTGCTGGTTGAACACACATGCCAATTTTTGCTACAGCCCCTGTTAATCACCAGCCCTGTTACTGTGCATCTACCCCTCTCGTTTGCTGGCTGAATGAAAATTATCCCTGGTTTTGATTATTTCTCATTTGATTGAGCCTAGTTAGGCAAATTAGGAATTAAAGCAGAAGGACAGCTACTGTAGTACTTAATGTTGCTTCAAACCACAAATATATTTAAAGGAAACAAAAAGAAAATAATATTTCCTCGTACAACAGATTCTGTTAAAAAAGATATACTTGAGAGGCTGAAATAAATACCCATGATCACTTACACAGCTCATTCTTCTTGTTAGACAAAAACTGTAAATATTAAAAAGCATGAAAAATCTGCCAAGCCATTTGCAGCTATTTGAAACACAGGGTAACAGAATTAAATAAACGCTGAAAGACCTGGAACACAGTTAAGTACAGACCATGAGGCTAATTGTGGATCTTGAGTTAATTACTTTCCACTGATACGTTTTCTCAATGGTCTTTTACATGAGTTTTTTCTTTCCTCAGTCTGAACCCCAAGGCAATTCAGCGTGCTAGCCTCCAAACTCTGGGTGATTCATTGTGTACTTCTGCCTTAGGATTTTTAGCTCATGCAGAGAAAGCCAGGCTTTCACATCAAGTTGATGTTAATGTGCACTGACAAAGCAACAGTAAAGGAGCTTCATGTTTGTCACAACGTGCACTCTTTAATTTAGTAATTGCTTTATACTGATATGCAAATAATGACACATTTCCCAAATTTCCAGTTCCTCAGCAATGCTTTCACTAATTACTCAGTGGTTAAAACTTATGCATGTAAATTGGTTCAGTGAGTTTATTAATAAGTACACCTGTGTGAACTGATCTATAAAACACACATGCCTGGGAACAGGTCATAACTCACTGTACATTCCTGAAGGTCTCTGGAACTGAAAAAAACAATCCTCTCGCTAAAACAAGATAAATTACAACTAACAGAGTGTAATTCATAGATAAACTGGGATTCCCAACCTTTCCTAAGCTAAAGAGAGACTGTCTCTGGGTGACAACAAATACCAGGAGTCAAAGCATTCATCCATTCTATTTTGCCAAATGAGAGAGGGATCAAGGTAAAGAAAAGAAAAGGTCAATTAAAAAAAGGACAAGAATCCCTCCAGCACCTGAAACCCTGGGAAAGGGCCAGTGTCCACTCATCCATCAGATCTCTGTGGACAACCACATGCTCTGAAGTCTGGTTATAGTGTTTTCAGGTACTGTGTACTCTTACTTTTGGTACTCAAACATGAAAAATTCAGCTGCACTTAACATGGATTCAGACTCATTACAACTGCAAAAACACTCAACAGAGTTAACCTGTCTTCCTATATTTCCTTTCCTCAAAATCATCCTATTTCCTGGCTTTTATGTTGAAACAGAGTATCTGTTATATTTCTGGTATTTTCTTTAAGTAACTATGTAAATGCCATAGAATATAGACAGTATAACAATTGTTTTTACTAAGTCTGATCTCAAGCCACTTATATTTTGCTATTCAGAAGAGATGCAAAACCATTAACACATTTTTAAGCTCAAAAACAAGTAAAATAATATACAGTCTAAACTAACAACAATTCATCCACATCACATCTTGCCCACAGATATTCACAGATACACCTTGGGAACTGCTTTGCATTCACAAAGAGTATCAGCCAAATACTTGGCACGTTTCTGGTCTATGGTGGGATGCCATTTACTTCACAACATTGTACAACGCTTTGGATGGCAAACAGAGAAGTGCCTGGATATGTTTCCAGCACTATATAATTCCTTGGCACAGTTCAAGCAGTTGTGCTAGCAGAACTGCTTCCAAAAAATGCTTCAAACACTGATAGGATTTTTATGCTGCCTCCTCTTCATGGATATCATTTTCTGAGGGGTTGGATTTTTGCAATGTTAGCTCTTGAAAACACAGTGTTACTGACTTCTAAAAATGAGCCTCTAAAAAGGATGATTGTTTCCTATTTTCTGTTTCTCTTACCTGGACTGCGTATCTTCTAGTGAAGTTCTGCTCTGCTTATAATAGCGGAGCTTCATTACAAAGAAACAAGCACCACTGTGATAATCCTCCAGGAATAATGCAATTACCACTTATCAAACAGGTGTCTGCTGTATTCCAAGGAGATTATCACTTCCTATTCTGCTCTCAGAGAGCACAGAATAAAAGAGAAGCTGCTACTATTAAATGACTAAGGGGAAAAGGAGTCTTTGATAACAGCTCCTGCCAGCATCTCTCAGCAGGGAATGAAGCAAATGTAGTCCTTCTACAACAACTTGGCACTGAAATGAGTATTTTGGTTTCTGTAAGATGAGTTAAAGCACCTAAATAAGACCACTCCTGTTAACTCAGTCTGAAGCATCTCTCTATGTTTCTTCATGGAATATTGCAAGAATCTCAGCACCTCCAACCTTATGCCAAATCATGCCCTTCGTGAGTAGTCCTGAAGGGGGACTCTGCCTGCTCCAGCACAAATGGGCTGCAGGGCTGCTCCTGAAACACATCATCATTCAGAGATGCTTCCGTGATAATCCAATGCTTGATGAAGGTACAAAAGGATCTCCCAGACGGAGCTCCAAAAGTGCAGAGAATGAAATCTTTTTACCAAGATACATTTTTAAGTCAAACCACAGCTGGGTGTAATTGATCAGCAAAGGCAGTTTTTTAGCATGTTTTTGAAGGAGCTTCTTGAGTAGGAGTTATCTCAGGAGTGGATCTCTACAACCAATAGCAAAAGCACTCTCTTATGAAATCTGGGATACAGCTTAATGTACAGAAGGTGATATTTCTACATGACAAAACATGTAATTGGTTTGGAAACAAGCCCAGCTGAGCATCAAGGGCAGAGAAGGAGTGAAGAGAGTAAACAACTACACACGTGCAGGAGACAAGAGGCTACTTCAGCTACTGGTGATGTCCAGGGGTTGTGAGGGCCAGCAGCTGTCCACAGGTAGGTGCTTCAAAGAAAGCAGGACACTGGTGATCCTGTAAAACCCTGTCCAGTGAAGATTACCACTACTTGGGTTTAAACTCAAGGAAGAAGAGTAGCTCCTGCTGCTGCCTCTGCTGGGATACAAAAAGCTCCAGCGCAGTTTGTGCGCATGTAGATGGAGAGGTGGAGTGGTGATGCAGATACAATATATTCCCCCAGCACCCACGGTGCACTTCAGGGGTCTGGATTGCCCTGATCTACCCTAGAGATATTTCTCTATGCAGGTGGTCATTTCTACCACATTTTGATTTGCAGCTTCTGTCAATATAAGGACAGAAATTGGAAGCAACATTGAAGCAGCAAATATAAACTATCAGTCTCAGTCAGTCCTTGTTTACCAATTTTAAACTCTGCTCCCTTTAACAAGTTCTATGAACACGACATTTTTAATAGAAATAACTTTCATGTCTATGAATTTGAAAGCAAGAACAGCTAAAAACGTCTCAACAGATCAAGCAGACTTGTCAACCTCTTGCAAAAGAAGAAAGCAGTAAAAGATGACAAATAATTATGTCTATAGCATCGCTGCTGTTCCTTATGCTTTAAAACTACAGTGGCAAAACAACTTAGTATTGAACAAATTAATTGCGAACAGTAACCTCAAAATTTGCTATCAGCTTTTCCTAAAAAACCAAGGTTGATTACAATAGGTTGCATTGAAATGGGGTGGAATTCTGGTAGAAACCAATGCAACTTTAGTTGACGGTGCATGTCTTACATCAGCAATAAATTTGACTTCTTGAGTCCTTACTGTAAAAGATCATAATGCACTTTGCAAACTCATTTAAATTGACATTCTTGAGATTAAATGCAACAGTTATTTAGCAACACAGTTCCCCTTTACAGCTTATGAGGGAAGCAGCACTTGAAACTGACAGGTCACACTTTAATGCACAAGGAATCAATGCAAACACACTGCAAATGGCACAGGAAGTGTAAAACTTTCCTTAAAGTTATTCCTCATGAGAAGTAATGGGATAAAACACCAGCAACTCACACATAATGTGGTATCAAAAATTAAATAAATGCAGAATTTGAAGTGTCAGTATTTCTTAGACAACAAATTTTACTCCACTCCATAAATATATGCATTCTAAAATAATAGAATTTTATCAATAGCAGAAAAGACAATTGAAAATTCAAAGAACTGGTAAAAAACTAAACTTTGCTCCACAGGAAAACAGAATTTGGAGTTTATGAAAGAGAATTCAGATAACATATTACTTAGTTCTCTGTCAGAAACAGGTGATGGAATAGTCTGCATTAATAACTTTACAGCTAGGGAGGGAGTATCTCTCAGCAAGCACCAAGAAAACAGTCATGACAAGTGGCAAATGGTTTCTCAGATCTCAGTGTTAGCTGGAAATAACATGTTCATCTTTCTGCGCCTTCCTGTCACCTGAAATATCTACAGAGAACTTCAGAAATCCAGACTCAGTTTGAAAATGCCAAGAGGCAGAGAAAGCACATCCAAGGAATCTCTTCAGTGTCGCATTGTCACACGGAGGTGACCAGCTCAGATCCCAAACAGTGCATCCCTGCTGCACATTTTTCTAAAGACAAGAAAGTTCTAGGGTTTTAGCAGCCACTGGAGAGAGAAAAAAAAATTGGAAAACATCAAGAATAACCCTC